>JAQIXL010002542.1:0-12714 GCA_034700245.1 Poikilolaimus oxycercus | reverse complement strand
TGCTTGTAATAAATAAACTTCAAGCATTTCTCTTAACAACACTCTTGTTAGGAGGCTGATGGCAACTTTCGCCGCATCTCGAAGCGAGACATCATACTGACGTCTGTCGTCACAGACACAGATCAGAAGCCGCTCTTCACATAAAAGACGAGCGAGTGGCTCTGTGAGCAGTCTGTGGTTGCT
Organism: Poikilolaimus oxycercus; assembly: GCA_034700245.1. Taxonomy (NCBI): domain Eukaryota; kingdom Metazoa; phylum Nematoda; class Chromadorea; order Rhabditida; family Rhabditidae; genus Poikilolaimus; species Poikilolaimus oxycercus. Next base: position 12,531 of record JAQIXL010002542.1, on the reverse strand, counting down.
CTGAAGCCACGGACCCTACCCCTCGCCACTATTTCATTCTTCTCGCCCAATAATAAAAGTCCTTTTCAGCTGGATTCATGGCAAGGCAAATCCTCTACGTCACCATAATTCTTCGTCTTCTCTGGACCGGTGCTGCGGACTCAAATAAACGGGCTCATTCAGCAATGTTTCTGTTGCTTGCTGACGACGATCCATCGCCCGCTCCATCGGAAATTCTCACTGTCGGTTTTTAAGCAACATGATTATTTCAAACGAATTTATAGCGTGAGAACGTCAATTGGGCCGCTGGATTCGTTCAAGACGCATATGTTACATTTGGTCGAGACATCCTAGACGACCTCACGTAAATCTCATTTAAAAGCTTGATAACAATAAGAAACGATTTAGAGCACTTTTTCCCGAAGTTGGGCACGTTCGACGTCTTTTCGACTATGGAGCGCGTTTTTTAAGCCTTATCACTGGAGTATGTTTCAATGGTTGATTGCAGCTTTTTTTGTAGAAACAAGTGAAATTCAAGGAGGACGCGCTTCGAAAAACAGCAGTAGGCAATCCAGACCTACTAAAGAAGCTTGACGACCTTTTCTCGAAAACTGGAGAGACAAACGTCGCCATCCAGAAGCTGACGAAGCAAGTTAAGCGGCTAGGAGAAGATATAGCGGAGATCAAAAGCTTACTGGGAAGACTGGACAACTTGGTTAAGGACACAGTGCATGAAGCCGTTTTTTACATCGCAAGTTGCGGATATATAAGCTTTAGTCACCAAACTGTAGACCGTCGGAAAACAGATCGTCGACTTCCAGTTCGATTTTAACAACTACATCAACAATTCCGACAATGACATTTATCGCCCCCCTTTTCTGAAAGACTGCGAAAATAATGGCGCAGGCAGACTGCTAAATGTAATTGTTATTCTGTACTGATGCCTTCCCCCATTTGCCTCATCAGACAGTGAAAGATCAACTTATCACAGCTCGGCATCTGTATCGATCAGCTAGCCGTGTTCATTTTAATGCAGAAGCTGTGAAAAAGCTGGTGAAAAGCACGAGTGCATCTATCAACTTTCTTGTAAGTTTTATTTGGGAAAGCTAAACAAGAATGATTACAGGTGATGGTTAGCGGGGTTTGCGTTTCGAAGAATGTAAGTGTTAAAAGTATTGAGGACTACGGCACCGACATTGCACAACTGGCAATTAAAGCACTCAGCGCTCTCAATGACTCTTACAATGAAATCAAAGTGATTAAAATTAATTTTTAGAAGTTTGCTTCAGGAGATTGCATTTAGCACTACGGTCGTTCCAAATGTAATAAGCGCAGTGAAGAATGTTACGAAAGAAGGATTCAAAAGTGAAACTGTAATTGACGCAATTAAGGCAGAACTTGATGCCTACCAAGGATTTTTGTATGTTTCTCTTGCTTTCTTGTCTCATCTGGGGTTTGAGCCATCATTTCGTTGAAATTGCAGCAAAGTGCCCATTTCTTTCTTGTTGTACAACCGTGACAACGGCCATGAGACAGTAGTATTTCCACGAGGACAAAGATTTGCCCGTATCTACTTCAATATCGAAAACGGCGACGATGAGGACCAATATCAACTCCTGCTGTTCCAACATGAAGTTGACGCGCCAAACTGTACTAATCATTTTAAGCAAGAAACGTATGAGTCAGCTAATCAGGACAAATTAGAATTTACTCACGCTTTTTAGTAGCCAATCCTGCAAAACAGCTCCAAGGGATGGCCCAGTAGTAGTTCCGGGACCATGTCCTCGTTCGTCGATTACTGCAATGGCGGAATTCGCTGAGAATCAAGCAATGTTGTGCCCGGGCAGAACGATCATTGTTGCGTCTAATTACAATAACACCGTGTATTTTTCTGGCGCGAATGTTGAAGTAGTAAGCCAAAACACGCCGTGCGATGCCGAACTGGCTATTTTGGTGTATTGATAAACACATTGTGCATGAAGTGGCACATGCAATACTTTGTTTATTCGCGTTTCTAGATAGTTTTCCTAGTTAAAGGAGCACTGTCAGAAGTTATAGTTGAGAAAGGTCTTTTGTTCTTTCTTCTTCTTCCTCATATTCATTCTCGCTTTGGTGCTCCGCCTAAAGGTGCCGCGCCAGCCTTAAGCCAAATGGTTGCCCAATGCTCATCATCCACGCATTGGCTGACAAAAACGCGAAGAAATTTTCCAGCAAATTCAGTTGTTAGATTGCTTCGAAGATCGTCAACGGACGTTCCTTGGGGCAGCGCCAAATCGAATTGCCAATCAACCAGAGAAAACCGGCCATTCTTCAAGAGTCGAAGCAAGCGCGTAACGCCATCGGGTGTTAAGGAAGTTCGTCCAACGTTCAAATTCGAAATTTTAAAATCGGCAACGTTTTCGTCGTTAAAATCGCAGTGCAAGGATGATGCTGCTTGAAAGGTGTTCAGATGTTTAAGCCTGGCTAAGAATCCTCGTTTAACGGACAAATCGGACAAGTATGGATTTGAAAGAGAAAGGCTCTTAATTTTCGGGTATCCTTTGAGAAGTCGAAGAATTTTCCGTTCGATATCATTGTCGTTGTCAAATTGCACTTCAACACTAGTTACCCATCGAAACCCAATCCGAAGGATAAAATCCACAACTGCCGACCTGAGGTTGTCGCGAATCGTTAGCTTGTTGAAGAATAAGCGCTTAGTAAAATGAGCGACAGCGAGCTAAAGGAGTGTTTTCGAGGGAGAAAAAACCTACTTCATAGCCTTGAGCAATGGTGCCTTTGAGCACTCGAAAATAAACGATAGGAGTTGGTCTCCAGGCTTTCACAGCAACAGCCACTTGAGTGCCGTTATCAGAAGTTAGAACAAATTCGGCATTCAAGTTGCCCTTGATTTCCATTTGCAAATCCAAGTCCACGGGACCAAGCCTCGTCTTCCCCGTGCCCAGCAGGCGTACAGCCTTGATCCCTGGGAATAAAAACTTAAAAACTTAAAACTTAAAATCCAAGTCCAGCACGCCGTCTTGATTTTCACAGATGATAGGATTGTCTTCCACTTCCGGAATTCGAAGTGTCATCGTTCGAACCGACAAAAGTGGCCGAAGCTGCCGGCGCGACTTGGCGAGCTTCCAAAGTGTAAAGTGCCTATAAAGATGATCCATTAGAAAGGCGCAACCTTTTCGAGGTTCTCGCAAAGCGAGCTGCTGCCTGACCGTCGAAAAACTGAAGCATGTTGAGCAGTGTTGCATCGTCAATTTCATCGAAAGACTTTGGGCGGTGATGAAAAAGGCAAACTTACAGAACGATCAAGTCGCCGTCGTTTGTTGAGCAGAAAAATTGACGCTAGGCCCATTTCAAAGAACACAATTCTATGCGATCGGCGAATGCCCTTGATGGTCTTCCGCGGTTGTGGTGCTAATAGCTGAGCCACAGGCATATTCTATGGCTGACCAGGTCATCAACGCAAGAGTTGATGGATGATTTAGTGATCAGTACAGACATACGCGAAATAGAAGTGTTAACTGCGAGTTTAAAACGATTCGATAAGAGTTTTTTTTATCACAAAACGGATTCTATCTGTTTATTGCCACAGTGGTGAAAATACTTGTTGCTCCCCAGAGCTTTCACACTGTGCTGGAATCGCTGCGAGCTCTTTACGGACTACGTCGATTAGAAATGCGGAACGATGATTCCATCGATGAGGATTTTCACGCTCATACTCTTCCACTTCCAATACAAGCGTTGTTAGGTTGCGCTCCCTCTGCGTACAATCAACATCGATTTTCATAATGAAATCAAAGATCGTCCTAATGCGTTCCCAATTATTGAGAGGAATGTTGGAAAAGACCTTGCGTGACAAATCGACAAAGTCGACATAATCGAAAGCTTTGAAAAGGTTGTCTTCCGAGGAATACCGTAGTTGTTCCTGTTGATTTCTCCATGCAATGGCAAGTGCCTCACTCCTTTCACCTGGCAGTAGCATATCGTCCTTCTCTAAATGAAGCTTTAAAATTTGAACAGCCCTTGTCGAATGACCGATAATTTCTTCGGTTGCGTATTTCTCGAACTCGTCCTCCGTCACCAGTTCTTTTAGAGGTCTGCAACTGTAAAAGCTCTATTCGTTCAGTCTTCGAAATGGGATATTTTGACCACATGAAATACCAGCAACGGTGTAATTGTATGAAATGTTTTTGTTCTTTATGTTGCGCTGCTTTGACTAGCAGGTTTTGTTTTTCTTCAATCTGCACCAATAGTTCCCATATCTTTTCTGCGTTCATATTTTTCCATTTTGTTATCAAATGTTGAAAAGCTATTTCGGTTATTGAGCGCTCCAAATTCCACATGAAATCGCCTTTCGCCAAATTGCTTATAATTAGTCGACTATCGGCGACATTGGTTATGATGTTTCGAATGCATTTCCGAAGGTCAACGTCGTTGCTTGCTATCTTGAGACAGAACTTTAGCAACAAAAGTGCACGATAGGCATATTCCAGCCTCGCTTTCCAGGGTGTTCTTCTCAACATTTTCTCCGGAACATTCTGAATTAAGGAATCAGTTATGTCTAGCACATGACCGCTAGTTTTCAAAGTTATGCCATCTTCTGTCTCGAGAAGAGCATGCCAAAGGCGTAGTCTCTTTACATAGTCACCTTCCCTGGCTGCTTTTTCAGCAGCAACGATAACTGCATCTCGATTCTTATCAGGAAACATTCGAATTTCGCTGCACAAGATATCGAGCACGTCTTGATGATTTGAATCTCTCATGCGGTGATCCCTATCATGGTATTCAAGACAATAAAGCAGTTCGCTCATTGCGTTCAGTCTCTCAATCGGATCTGACAGTTGTAAAATTTCTTTTCTTCGCTCTTCAACGACATTCCAAAATCTTGTCTGATGAGCGAAAAATGCAGCACTTTGCGAGAAAAACCTCGTGCAACTTTTCACGGCAACCACTTCGTCATCACATAATTCTTGCTGATTTGCGCTTATTACTTCGTTTACCTTATCCAGTTCTTTTTCTGATAAGTCTTCATCTTGTTCCATAAAAAGCTCTAAAGTCGCAATGGCCAGTTGACTAAATTCCTTTACGCTAGCCCTTGGAGTTGCTTTCAATTCCTTGGGAGAAACGAATTCCCTCAATGGGCTGCATGAGTTGAGTAGCTCGGTACGCTCTTCAATGTTCAGCTCCGCCTTCATTTTGACGATGGAATTCCAGATTTCCAGAGCGCTGCGAAAATTTCTTGCTTTAATCGCATTTTGTGCCAATGTTCGACGGTGCAATTTTTGTCTTTCAGCCCGAAGCTCCACTTCCACTTCAAGAATGTCGGAAAGCATGGATTCCTTGTCCGAATTGATCGATTGATGAACAGCCGATTTTAATTCCTCCAACTCTTCCTGCTGCCTTTCGTATGACGAAATCTTTTGGATCAGTCCCAGAAGAAGGAGGAATCTTTCGGCGCTGATTGGTGATTTTGAATCTCTGAAGAAGCTCTTGGCATTCAATAGATGTTCTAGCGCAATGTCAGATGGACTTCGCTCACCGACCAAGTCGTTGATGAAAATGCAATTATCGAATCGGACTTGAAACCAACGGCAGACAGATTCGTCGTCCTGATCAAACCGCAAAAGCCAATCGGTCAAGGCTTCAATTCGGTAAAAGCAACAAGCTACTTCAAGTTTCTTATACCGCTCTCGCAGCTCTTTTCTTACAGCTTTGTTGAATGGTTGGGTGACTTGTGCCATCTCGTGTACTTCTTCGATGGACAGGTTTACTCCGGCGTCAATAATGCTGTTCCAGAGTCGGATCGCCAATACGTAGCTCTCGTCGTTTCTTGCTTTTTCTGCCACTTGGAAAACAATCTCCGGCTGTTCACGCACAATTTGCAATAGATTTTCGCGAGTCCTTTGCAATTCTGCTAATGAAGCATCATCGAAATTCCAATTTTTAGCCGTGTCTTCCACGAGATAAACAACCTTGCTCAGAAATCGCACTTTGAGTCGCAGATCTAAAAGCCTCTCGCAACGATCTCTTACGATGACAATTAGCGCAAAATAAGCCCCATGTTGCCCTGTGCAAATGTCAAAAACTCGATTGATGTATTTCTCAAGGGCTTCGTCTCTAGGAGCTTCCAGGTTCCAATCAACGTAAAAGTGATTTAGAAAGTAAACCTCGAGTAACAACCGCGGTTGTCCGAGAGCTAAGGTAACAGCGCTTGACGAGATCACTGTTTCAATAGTTGCAATGGCAAGTTTTGAATGATTCTGCATGTCTTCCACTAAAATGCCGAAGAGATTTGCTAGCTTCTGAAGCTTGTCCACTTCTTCTCCTGTAGTGATTTCCTGCATAGCATGTGTTTGCGATCGAGCCAGTGCTAGTAGACAGGCCAGCGGCATGCACGCGTCTGTCAAAAGCCTGATTTCTTCAGAATTAAGACCGAGTCCTTTTTTAATTACTGCCGTCAGACACTGGAGACATTTTGTGAAATTCTGTTGAGCATGAGCCGCTTTGTAATCTTCCAAGAGCTGACTTCGTCGCTCGATGCTCGCAATTTCAGTGGCGATGAGATTCAAAACGTTTTTGGATTTCGCGAGTTGATCTTCGCTCAGTGCAACTTTTGCGTCTGTTTCTGTTGCCTGAGAATTACTCTGAATTCGCTGCAGATACACAGAGCGGGTTTGCAAATCGCTGATTTGTTGGGCACGAATAAAAAGAATGTCGACGACTTTCGGATGTGAAGCCGGGAATCGCTTGAGTTCATCAAATGCTTTCTCCATTGCCTCAATTGCGAATTCTTCTTTATCGATGTCGGTGCCCTCTCGTTGGGCTAATTGGTACTGACTGTTCATCCATTGATCCAGCGCGCCTTTCATTTGGTCGATATCGGCATGCTTCAGTAGCCAATCCAGAACTTTTTGGGTCAGATCACGATGTTGGCTCACTTCTTCGACTGGTATTTGGAAAAACTTCTCATCTCCCACTTTCAACGACAATGCTTCGCATGCCTCAAGAATCTCTTCTTGCTCGGGCTTTTTTAGTTCAACGGCCGAGTTCACAAGTGCAAGGCACAGTTCCAAGCGCTCGCAGTGCTGTCCTTGGAATTTCGCTTCTCTAATTTTTGTCATCTCGTGAGTGATATATGCGGAATCCACGCATTCCTTGAGACTGTATATTTCGCCGCCTTGTGGAATTGTAAGGCTCTGAATTAATTGCTGTGTAGTTGGCCGTCGTTCCGGCAGTTCGTTTGTCATGTGCAGAATGACCTCCTGAGCGGGTTTGGTTTCAATCTCACTGCCACAACTGAAGAAGGCTTCAGGAAAGACTTTCTGCTGCCGAAAGTCATTTGTTGTGTTAAATGAAACGTGACTCTCTTCCCCTAGAGACAGATACAGCTCATACAGCACAAGACCCAAGCTAAAAATATTGCAGAAAAACATATTCTAACTGAAGAAAGAACCTGTAAATGTCAACCTTCGAATTGTATCCACCTAAGATCGCCTCGGGTGCCATATAGAGATCGGTACCAGGTCCATAGGTTAGTTTGGACATATCCTGTCTAGCTATAAGTCCGAAGTCCGCAATTTTCGGAACATCGCTGCTATCAAGCAGAAGGTTTTCCTAGAGTTCATGCTTCATGCATTTTCTCTATTTGGTCTACCGGTTTGAGGTCTCTGTGAATCAAGCCTTCGGTGTGAAGAAAATCGAGTCCCGTTAAGACGCCTTCGAATATCTTCCACATTTTCACATGAGAGCTCTTCAGCTTTCCGTTGTCGATTACTTCACGAAGGGAGCCACCTTCACAAAATTCCATTTGAATGAAAAGATAAGTTGTTTGGCTTATCTGTAAATTTATTGCACTAATATGAGACTTGCCATTTTAGTCCGTGAGAAGTTGTAGCGGATAATATTGGGATGCGACAGGCCGCTAACTAGACGCACCTCTCGAAGATGCTCCTCGTTGGAGTAACCATCGCAGAGCTTCACGATTTTCACGGCGTATGTACTCTGATCTGTCGCTGACCTAGACGACATTTATTTTATCAAAATATCTTTCGTATGCTAACTTGCAAGCAAGAACGATCCCGAAGGCGCCAGAACCGAGTTTGTCGATAATTTTCAAATTTAATTTCGTCAACGTTCTTTCGAAGTCACTGTAGTCAAGCTCCATTTTTATGTCTGGAGATAGGCAATTACAAAATGGAAAGCTTAATGTAAAGGCGTACGAATACGACTAACACAAGCTGAATGCACACTTGCGTGAAGGAAAAAGGCCAAAGGGCCAGAGACGCCGTGCCTGCACCAGTCATCGAACACTGATAACGACCTGGTGACAGCGCTTGAAAGTCTTGTAAAACGCCGCGCTCGGGCATGCTCGCACTGGGAACGTCAACATGGCGCGCTGCTTTCAAACATAGCCTCGTGTGCATATCCCTCACCGACGAAAATAAATTTCAACAGCGACAAAGCAATATTTTTTATTCTCTGGTTGTGATTATAGCGGAATGCTTTTATCACCAAAGATGGTGACTCCGCATCTTCGGCAAAACAGGTCAAGGAAGTGCCTTTTCAAACCGTTAAAAGCGTCAGTAGAAAACAGTGCGATATTGTGTCTTCGCATCCGAACGGTCGTACTGTGAGGGTGATTTTATTGCCGAAGTTCTTTCAATTCCTGATTGCTAATTGAATCCAAGTCTCGAACGTTTGAACCGCAAACGAGGCCTAAAACTTTACGTACCAAAAGATGATATGTACCGGGATATGCAACTCGTCGTCCGCTCTTATCAGATAGACGAAAAGTCTAGCCAAGAGAGCGTTCAAGGCAAATTCGCACTGACTAGATCGTGATTTGTTAAGCATTCACTAGATTGTTCAGTCAACTCACAGAAGGAGGGAGAACAGCAATGCAGAAATATTGTCGTCTGGATTCTAGTTAACACATGCATTCTCTTCCGTTTAAAGGTGTGAGATGAGGACAGTCTATGAGACCCTACAAGTCAAACCAATAATACAATCTCCCACAAAAATAACTATAATCAGGGCAAAATTGTGGACGTTCGACGTACGGCGCTTTCTCCGACGTGTTGAAAGGAGGACGCAATCTTAATCACATTCTGCATAATCAGCTCAAGCTAGGATGACGGCTTGAAAGGAGAAAGGAGGGAGGGGGTAAGGCATGCTAATCTTTTTCTTGTTTTATTGATGCTTTTAGCAGGCAAGCAAACGCACAATCAGCGCAGCCTCAAGCACAATTCTCAAAGAGGTGAAAAATACGACAATGTGCAAATATTGTAATGTGCGAACGTTTCAGCCTCCGAAGCACTTCCGATTCGCAGAAAGAGTTGTTGTCCACCATGCCGTGCTTCTCCCTGACGCCTGATGCTCTCGCGTTAGTCTTCGAATTCCTCGACCGTCTTTCTGCTGCTCGATTCTCGAAGACCTGTAAGGACGTTTATGAAATCTCTCATGTTGCTCGGCTTCGCGAACCCGACGAAATCGATTTTTATTTCCGATTTGCCCAGACGACTACAGACAACAGCGTGCCACCGAGTGTATTTGACGTGCTTTCTTGCCAAGTGTCCCATTTTTCTCCACAGCGCAAGATTGATGTGGTAATCACATTGGCCTTATCTCTCCAGGGAACCGTAATTTTTGCGCATAATGAAGAGCTTATATCGCTTCAGCGAGAAACAAATGGAAATTTTTCAATTTCTGCTAGCCCAGAAACGTCGGGCGAAGCCATTTTCACCGTTCTCTTTGATTTCTTCAAGTCTCATTTGTCAACAAAATACGTTTGGATCAACATCGCATCGAGTTCCATCATTAAGAGTGTTTCACACTTTATCAATGAGCATAGAAGATCGTGCAATCAGATCTGTTATCGCCACAGAGCACACGTTGTTGAAATGACTTCCGCCAAGGATGCCGCAGGTATAAGCATTGAAACAGATGAAGGCGAGTTAACAGAAATCGTGACTGCCAGTCTAGAACTCATCAAGCCGCGAACGGTTGAAATACTCCTTTCCGTGAACTTTCAAGAACACAAGCATATACCGAGAGTTTTCTCCTTCGTCCGTGGCTTAATTGCTTTTGGAAATGCCATTGTTTTTCTCGATGACGATAGCTTTCGTCGCTGGTCACCATGCTTACTCTCCATGAACTACTTGGAAATTGCTCATCCCCAACTCTCGACCAACGTCATTCTGGAATGGATTCTCGACAAACGCCGGGGGCTGGATGACCATTTGTGTGTGGATCTCTCGTCCAATGATGTGGACGCAATCCTAAGAGCTCTCGAAGCTAATCCAGCAATCAGGGAGCTTCAAACTGGAAGAAGCTGGCTGCATTTAGAAATGACACTGAGTCGCCGAATGTTGGTCTTGTCTCTCGGTGATTGGCCCGGTACGGGCATTACACGTTTGTCCGTTTGCTACCACCCGGTAATCATCCGCGCCTCTACAACGCCTCAACAAGACTAAACTTCTTGACACAAAACTTCTCAGTGTTGTTGTTGTTATCTATGTTCTTCTCGTTGCTTGAAATGAATTTTACATTAAAATGAACCCTCTGGAAAAGCAGTCTTGTAGCCGAAAGACACTGGTTGAGTTAAAGCAAACGTGATCTTCGTCGTTGAGTAATAGACTTTTAGCAACTCTGAGCTGAATTTGCACGGGTTACTTCAGGATGCTGACTTCACTCTTGCCGGTCTACTGATTGTTGTCTTTTCTTGTCCAGCTATCAAGCACAAGGGTATGCGGGGTTGTTCGAAGCTCTGAGTACTCCGAATCGCTTTCCCCGGGCAGATTTTTTACTGTTCAGCGAAGCTTTGAAACAATTCGCATTAAAGAGATAATTTGTGCAAACAAAGTGCAAACGGCGAAGCGATGCACAAATATTTCAGTCATCGAGTTAATTCTGTTCTGAAAACAAACGTCTTCTCCACCATGTCGTGCTTCTCTCTAAGATCTGATGCTCTCGCGTTAGTCTTCGAATTCTTCGACCGTCTTTCTGCTGCTCGATTCTCGAAGACCTGCAAGGACGTTTATGAAATCTCTCATGTTGCTCGGCTTCGCGAACCCGACGAAATCGATTTTTCATTTGAATTCGCTTCGACGAATACAGAGAGCGTGTCATGGAACCCTTTGAAAGTGCTCTCTTGTCGTGGATCGAATTCTTCAGAGCGCAAGGTCAACGTGACAATCGGCTTGACTTCAGTTCTCGAAGGCCTTGTTATTCACGAAGATAACGAAGAGATCATTACGCTTCATCGAGAGGCCAACGGAAATTTCTCAATTATGGCAAGCCCAGAAACATCGTGCGAAACCCTTTTCACCGTTCTCTTCGACTTCTTCAAATCGCATTTGCCAACAAAATGCGTTTGGATCAATCTTGAATCGAGCTCTCTCATCATGACCATTTCACAATTTATCAAGGAGCAACGACGAGTCTGTATTGATGTCTGGTATTGCCATGAGGAGAGAATCCTTGAGCAAACGACTGCTAAGGATGCGAAGGGCCTGAACATTCAAACGGATGAAGCGGAGCTAACCGAAATGGTGACAGTAAGTCTTGAAATCGTCAAACCGCGAGAAACCTGGGTTATCCTGCCCGTAGACTTTCAAGAGCATGAACATATGCCGAGAGTCTTGGCTTCAGTGCGTGGTCTTACTCTCTCGGGAGGGGCTACGGCGCAACTTGACGATGAGAGTTTTCGTCGCTGGTCGCCGTGTTGTTTCGCCACCTTCAGCTCATTGCGAAATACGATCTCGCCCGAAGTGGTTCTGGAGTGGATGCTCGACGAGCGTCGTCAGCTTGATGATGATTTGTTTCTTCATCTGCCGTTTAGGGGCACTGAAGGAATCGTAGAAGCACTCAAGGCAAATCCAACCTTTAGAGAGCGTCAACTGCCACGAGACGGCTCTCTATTTGAAGTGATACTGGGTGAGAAAATTCTTCAAATGAGGCTCTGCAACGCGTCCAGCGCCTCAACAATGACGCTTTTGACTGTTAACTTTTGTCCCCTCGTAAGCAGCACAACTACGACATCTTCACCACACACTCGAAGCTTCATTGGCAAATGCCTCAATGTCTTCAGCAACTATATTTTGCCCGTTGTGAAGCTGTTTATTTATTGAACCCTGTTTGAAACGATTGCCCGAAATGCCCAGCTGTCCCAAGTTTTTCATCGTTGTGCAAAAAGTACAATTCTTCGTGTTTGAAGCGAGGGAAGAATTCGTTCTTGTTGGGAAGTCTGTGCCGATTTCGCAATGGTTTACATCATCCGCCGCCAGGATAGAACCGCGTTCCCAATAAACAATGTTTTTTTTTGGTCAACACAACACATCACTTTCAAGGCCTTTATTCAGCGCTCAAGTTTCGCACTTTCAGCCACGTCCGCCCCAGAAGTAGTGGTTCCCCTAAAACACGAACAATATGAACGAAGAAGGAGTAAACGAACCACTCGGCCTTGCCATCCATCGGGCACGAGCGGGTAGCTCACTTTCATTTCGCTTTGGTAACCAAACAGCTTCACAAAGTAATCGACGCAGATCGTATAGCGTTTGT
>JAQIXL010002541.1:0-12717 GCA_034700245.1 Poikilolaimus oxycercus | reverse complement strand
CGCATAGAGAAGCACCTTAGGAGGTTGCAGAAAAAGTTTCAGCCAAAAAGCGTGCTGTTTGCTGATGGAATAGGTCCACACGAGTTAATTCTTTGGAACATTTGCATACCTCTTTGCATCAAGTTTGGCTAATTTTCACAGATTTCGCTGCGTAGGCAATTGCTGTCTCTAAACCACTGTGAGACGATCGCGTGAAGGTGAGACGCTTTTTGTTTAGTTTTTTTGCGACCAGACGCATTCGAATCCATAGAATTCATCTGCATTCAACGGCTGATGTGGGCTTAATCACGACTAGCTTTTTAACCCGTTTTAAACTCGCAGACCCTCATTACAGTACGACAAGCATGGATCTCTGTGGCATAAAACACGTCTTCAAGAACAACCATTATTGTCGATCTCGATCACATCGTTGTCGTCAGGCACCTATTTCACTTTTACTTTTCATTCCGCTCTCCAATCTCTACTTGCATTTACACCCAGACGAACCCCTCAAGCTTCCTCGCTCTTATCCTGCCGGTCAAAATCGTTTGAGTAGCCGACTTCGCCTTTGCCCATAAGAGAAGTACACTCAGATGGTATGGACGTGTAGGCCTCGGTTTCTATTCGGCAGGCGCATTATTTCGCGTTGATTGTTGAAAGTGTTTGCTGGACTGACGCGGTGGGAAAACACGTGGAGAGTTTCGGTGTGGGTCTGCAGCCTCTAGAGACCCGTCGATCGATTTTGTCCGCTCTTCTCGTCTCCATTTTTCGCGCAACCCATTGCCTCGCCTGGTTTGCGGCACTTTGTTTCTCCGTCCTTGTTGACTTCACCTTCAGTGGCCATGGCAAGTTAAATCCCACGGCATATTCGTTGCAGCCTGACTACCCAGATAGTATTGATGCGAACTTCCGCTCTCTTCCCGTTGTCCTCTTCGTCTTTGCTTACGAGAACGTTTCCTGGTTGATTATCTTCACCGTTATCGTCGTTTACATCGTCGCAGCGTTTATCACTGATTACGGACTCGAAAATGCCAGACCCGCGCTGGCTGCGGCGAACGCCGTTCTTCGGGTAAATAGACTTTCTGCGTGTTTATGTTTTCATTCAAGGGCGCTGAATTGGTCGTCTACACTGCCTTCGTCCTCCGTCTCTTCTTTTGGACCTCGACGACTGATCTCAACGACGCAATTCCCTATGTGGATTGGTTCAAGTCGAACGAGCTAGTCATAGCTTACTGGAAGAAATGCCAGGAGAACAAAGAGAAAAGGGCTTCCCTTCTCATTATGCCACTCTTCCTCATCGGCTACGTCCTCTATCGTCGGTATGAGCAGAGTTCCTCGCTGAGTTATAGAATTTTTTAGGTTTCAAAGCGCACGCCAAGTCGTTGAAGCAGCAAAGCGTTAAAAGACTTTTCACTTGCATGCATAAAATTTGGGACTACCAATATTGTCGCAGTAGATGCATTCTTGGCACACACGCATCGAGAAGAGGAGAATAGTGTCATGTGCTTGCGACTAGCCGTCACACCCCCTCCCATCTTCCTTCCCTAATCCCCCCCCCCCTTCTGCCCCTTGTCTTCTTGCTCGGTCCAATGACACTCTGCGGACAGCTAATTCCAAACAATAACATCTGACATGAACACGAAATAACTTCGTTCATTCATCAACACAACATGAGAAAACGAGCCTAGAGAAATGTGCAAGCATCCAAGTGATCGTTGGCGTTGGCGCGTGAGTGTTACTATCGGTGAAAAGATCAAGGGATTTGCTCTGAGCACTCAGATTCAAGAGAAAAAAAATGTATTTTCCAGGTAGCAGTCAATCTGAAATCCGTGGCTCTATCATGCCACTCTGATATTGTGCGAGACTATCAACTACAAACAATCAGAATGATGTCAAGAGTAAAGAAGCATGCATCGTGTCCATAAAGCGATAAAAATGCCATGGAGACGTCTTCGAAACTCGATTGTAAAATCTCGCTTACAATGCGGCGATGTTCAAGTTTTACTTGTTGAACTTGAGGATGTTCTTTTCTGTTGAGGTTTCTGGCCGTCCAAATTGATTCTAGTCTTCAGGTCACTGACAAAAGTGCTGCTGTGGGAAATGAAACCGAAACCACTCACTGACTATTGACTAGCATGTTTTCTCCTTCGATGAAAAACTCCGATAGAAACTTGTTTTGAATAGTAGCAAGTTCATTGACCAGAAAGTGAATTTCCTAAACTGGTGAAAACAGCATGTCTTTAGATCCGTCAAATATTCTAGCTTTTTCTTTGTATAAATTTTGCCTGACGAACAACAAGGTAACTGCGAACCTCTGAAGAGATGAATGGTTTTAACAATCTTTGCCGATAAAAATGATCAGTTATTCCATGGTTAGGAGCGTGCAGTCTAGTTGCACGCTTCTGATCGACGATTTACGCGTCTCTGAAGCATGAAAGCATTGAACTAGCCAAATTAAAGAGATTACGAAAATGGACAACAATCAATAAATGGGAAGGAGCGAGAGAAGAATTATTGAAGAGGAGAGAGACTGCCAGCCGCACGGTCTTTAACCCCCCTCCCCCGCATCTGATGAGGAAACGCATTGCGAAATCCACTATCTACGAAAGTTTCATTCGTGGTCGTGTCTGCATCAAGCTTTAAGGCGGACAGGCGACGGGCTGTTCACAGACGGCCTTATTTCCGGTTGGCCACGGAGTGTCGCAGACGATGTCGTTCCATTGCCCCGAGAACGGTGCACCCATTTCCACATGCATAACCAGACAGACGTCCGGCGGAGGACCCTAGAGTTTCCAATCAACGACTTGAGGAAAGGAAGCTGCTTACAAAGCTTGGCGGGCAGCTGAAAACAGAGTTATTCAGGTAGACAAAAGTCTCTGATTTCGTCTTTGATGTGAGAAAAACTATCAAATCTAAAGTGATGTGTTCACCTACGTTGAGCAGAAGTTGAGATACTGGAAAGGCGATCCGTCGTACCACATCAACACGCTGGGATTCCAGACAATTGGTATCAGCATGGTCACATAGCCTCCCATGCACACGATGCTCATAGACGCGTCCGGTTCGGAGAGGGCTGAAATGTGCCTCTCTAAAAGTTCAATGAAAACCATGAACAAAGTCGTTTTCGAGCATATCGTGAATGGAGACGCCCTCAGCGCCTAGGTCGCGACAACGTTGGAGAGCTTGCGCGCAGCCGCCGGGGAAGCCGCCGCTTCCAACCTGACCATTGCCCGTGCCGTCTGGACCATCGATCCTCTTCAAAGAGTAGAATTTAGAACAACACACTCTTACCAGATAACAATTGCATTGGTTGAGAGCATTCGGACCGTAGAAGCTCCAACCTTCAGGGCAGGGCGGCTGCGTTGTCGTTGTTGATGTTGATGTTGTGCTGGTGCTGGTGGACGTCGATGTGCTCGTGGATGTTGTGGGGGAGGATAGAGAAGAGGTCGAAGTAGAGGTGCAAGTGGTCGTCGATGGAGGTGCAATGCTTGAGGGAAGCGTGTACATTAGGGTTTCCGTGGGAATACTAGGCATACAAGCCAGACCGAGATGCAAGAAGACGACAAACATCGCAAGCATGAGAAGTTCTATCATTGGGCAATCAATCGTAGGCGGATGTTCGCGTTGCAACTGTTGGAGGAAGGAAGAGAGCGAGACTTGGCGACGACGACCACTAAAACGCTACGCTCAACCCAAATCTGTGAGAAGAGAAAGGACCTCTTGCCCGTTTTCCCTTTTGTCTCACCACGTGTCTAGACTCTCAGCCCGTCTCTCGAAGAGAAGGTCGATAGTTGGAGGCAAAAGGTGTGTGAAGGTGAAGTGATGTTTGGTGTTGACCGATGAAATGTCGCATCGATTTTATTGCTATGCCCTCAAAGTGTTCATGGCTGTGACTATGCAATTTTTGCTTGTTTGCTTACAAGACTTGAAATTTATTCTTGATGTTAATAGATCGTTAAATAATGGATTTACGCATTATTTAATCATTGTATCATTTGAAATGCGCTTAGCGATTCAGCCAAGATGTTGGACAAGTCGTTTGAGCCGAACGGATAAATTTTCTTCTGTTCATTTACTTGAAGCATTGTTCATGACAATTTTCAATTTAACTCACATCCACTGAAGTGCAATTAATTCTCGAGTAGTTTGACTGTGTGTTGCAATCATCAAAATTTATTCGTTTCTAAAAAGTTCGAAAGGAATGACTGAAACGTTTGCATTGAAACATCCTACAATTAGATAGAGACAACTGAGAAAACTTCACAACACGAAAGCTCACCTCACAATTGTTCGGGGGTGGAAATGCATTGATTTCACCAGTTCTCATGACCTTGCATTGCTTTAAACGCATCGATTTTCTTCAACACATTGTTGCGAGCCTTTTGGAGATTGTCTTCATGGATTTGACACGCGTTTGAACCTGAAATGCACCTCGTGAGAGTTGAAAAGAGGCTAAAAAAGGCGTCATCAACCTACCTGCTTTGCTTCGAGACACGCCCTTATTCCTCATCACTACATAATCGAGCACAAGTAGTACAAGAATAAATCAAAAAGAAGTTGTTCTAATAAAAGAAGCAACGCGCAGATCCAGATTGACCGACTCGGGAAATCCCCCCATGTTTACATATTTTCTGTAAAATGCTGTCAAAATGTTTTAATGGTTCTTTCCATGATTACTAACCTTGAACGAGATGAAATTCTTTCATAGTTTCTTACTAATATGAGCAGCCAAATCCGCTCCTAATCACGTACAGTCTAAGCGTCGTTTGAGGCAGGCGACCTAAGCGTCTCTGAAATAGAAGAGCATTGAAGAAGCCAAATTGGGAAAATTACGAAAATGCAGACAGATCAATAAATGAGACGGCGCGAGAAGAAGATTTGGAGACAGATGGCTAACCGCCTGCCGCGCGGTCTTTGCCCGCCCCCTGCCGAGTGGATAAGTGGACATCTTCCTCGCAATCGTAAATTTGTCAATAACAACTTTCCTCTTCACTTCAAGCCACATCGTCGACTACGGAATTTTTTATTTACAAAAAAAACACTTCAAGTCATTCATTAGCTTCGGAAATGGCACACAGAGGGAGACAAAAGCATGGCATTAATAGTAAGGAGAAAAACGGAAAAGTCTTATTTATTTCGCCTGTTTTCCCGCTGTTGCAGTAGTTTCCAGCTCGCATGATCCTGATGTTCTCGAACTGATTAGAGAAGAGACTCTGCACTACTCTCTCGTATTGATGAATCAGTCTCGTTAAGGTGATCGCTATTTGTTTCTTCATCTTTTTCGCTATTGGCCACAGAAGAATTACTGAAAGAGCGTGTGAGAGGTAAAGAGCAGCTGAGCCTTTACCTCGCCCGAGTTGATTCCGACTGCATTGATACTGGTGCTCTATGCCGCTGAGCGATGAGTCGTAGTCATCTTTTTCCTGTTGGACAATCGTGATGTGCATCTCCTGTAGATATTCGCATTGGACTAGTTGGCTCAATTCGAACCTGGTAGTCGTCGTCGCATTTCAGGCGTTTCATGACGACGTGAAGAGATGGACCACGAGTTGCAGACGAGATCTTAAACATCCTGATTGTAATAAATGATTAAAAATCTCACTGAGTGCGAAGCTGTACCGACGTTGTTTCGTCCTCTTGGAGCCCTATCTCGCGAAGATGGCGACTTTCGCCACAACTTTGCGCAAGTCGCGGGAGTTGTTGATTATCAACAGAACTAAAAAAAACGTTCAAAAAAGTCAAAAAAGGTCACAGACAAATTTTCGTCGAGTTTGATGGCGATGAAGTTGTTTGACATTCTAGTCACCGCAAGACCTGGAGACCCAATGCTGAGCACGTGCAGTCTAAGTGCACGTTTCTGGCAGATGAGCTAAGCATCTCTGCAAAGACGAACGTTAAAAGTACTAAGCAAATTGAAGAAGTTACGAAAATGCGCGCAATCAATAAGCGAGAAAACCGACGAGGGGATGACTGAAAAGGGGGCGGGCGGCTGACGGCCAGCCGCGCGGCTTTCGCTAGAAGTGACAAGACAGCGATTAGAGGGAAAGAGAGGGGAGAGCATTGCCTGCGAGCCTCGTCGACACCACACAGCTATTGTCCCCTCAACCGAGTGAGCAGCCACATCCTTTTCACCATAACCCTCTCACCGGCTAGTAAGCGCACCTTCGACGGGTTTGGTTTAGATGCCAATCTTGGCGCCGGGGCGGTCGACGTGGCGACGGAGAGCGGCGGGGGAAGCGAAGACTGCGCTGGTTCTTGCGTATTTTTCTAGTGAAAGAATGATAAATTCGTTTAGACTCACCTGAGGTTTCAATCAATCATGAGTGCCGCCGCTCCTGGTGGTGGCTAATCGTTTCCGCCGTCATTGTCATCATCGATACCGCTGTCAACGTCGTCGACATTGTCCTCATCTTCTTCTTCCTCCTCCTTCTCCTCGCGAGGAGAAGCCGCGCAATCTTTCGGACGTTGATGAATGGTGTTCGAGAGTCGCTCCGGCTTGCGCTGCGGCATCGGCGTGATACTGATAGGACTTCCAACACAGCTCGAGAGGCGCTGGAAGATGTTGGCTCAGCCTTCCTGGCAGAAAGAAGTCCGCCTCGTCTTGGTCGCAGCATAGGCCGTTGAGCCGGTGGAGGAGGGTGCTGTCATTGCGGTTGAGGTGGAGACGTCGAACGAGATCCGCACAGTGGTTGGGGGTAAGGATAGGTGGTGGTGTTCGAGGGGAAGGCGTCGTTCCTTTCACCTGTATCAAGTGGATGAATAATGTTCGTTTTAGACTTACTTGAGGCTCAAAGCCGGGAGGAAAAGCGAGAATGAAAGTCGATTCCTTCTTCACATCTTCGGTCCCTGGTGGTGGCGTGTTGTTGCTGGCACGACGATGTTCTGTGTAGTCGTCTGCCTCGATCTTCGCAGTACGCATCAAGGAGCTTGTCATCCTCGTTTCTACGACGCATGGGTCACATTTCTTTTGGCTTACTTTTGTTGAGGAGGATGAAGAGAAGAAACCAGATGAGATTGGTCGAGCTGCTTGAATTGAAGCCGGCCAAGTCCGAAACCCGGCGGGAAGGGGAACAGGAGTGTCGATGAAAGCAATGGGGCCGTTCTGACATGTGACAAGCGAATTTTTCACGGCTTTTATGGAGATGGAATTGTTTGACTTCTAGACTTTTGCAAGTTGAGCACGTGCAGTCTAGGCGCACGACTCAGAGAAGAGCTGACAAAAAGCGTCTCTGAAACGAAAACAAGCATTAAGTTTGCCAATTTAAGAAATTCTGAAAATGCGGAACAATCGAGAAACAAGAATGCGAAGAGGATCGATTGAAAGGAATTGATAACTCAAGAAAGAGCTATTAAGATTGAGGAAAGAAGGTATTTGGGGTTGGGAGTCTAGCTACTTGCTTGCCCTTTTCATGTTGTGTTGTGAAGAATCGGCAAGTAAGCGCACTTTCGACAGGTTTGTTGCAGGTGCCATTCTTGGTGCCGGGATGGAGGACGTGGAGACGGAGAGCGACGGGGAAGCGAAGACTGCGCTGGTTCTTGCATCTTTTTCTAGTGGACTTGGCGAGGGAATACAAGGGCGTGTTGTTGCTGGCACAACGATGTCTTGTGTGTGTGTGCCTCAATCCTCGCAAGGAAGGCATCAAAGAGCTTGTCATCCTCGTCCACATCATCGGTTCGATTGTTCGTGCACTCGTTTCTATTGTAAAACACATGGGTCACATTTCTTTTGACTTACTTTTGACTTAGATGGGGCTTGAACTCGCTCCAAAAGGGACCCTTCGGCTTCGAAACGCTTTGAGATTGTGCGAGGATGGCGGCTTGCTTGCATCTCTGAGCCACAAGAACCTCGTGTAGTCCCGGCTTCCTTGATCCAATCGAAGTTGCAGGAACGCCTTTTCAACGTCTGCCATCATGGCGATGTCGCTGGATCGGAATCGGAGAAGGACGCCAACCAGGGATGGAATCAGGTTCGGACCACAGTCGAGGCAATCGTTTAGCGACGCCGTCCCTCTTGTTTTTGCGCTTGCATCGAGGACCACTCGAAACTTTGCTGTTTTCCCTGGCGTCACCACCACGCGTCGAGTTGGTTCCGAAATCGTTGCAGGGTGCGAAGTCGACTTCTTCAATCACGCCCTTGTTCAGTTGATCAGCAAAGATGTCGGCCACTGCCTTCCACACATCGCTGGCTCCGTGCTTCTTGTGCATGGTGTCCTAGCACGCTTATATAGGGGGGACAGTGGTGCTAATTGTAAGAGAGACGGCCGACTGGGTCACGGGCAAGGCATGCCGAGAGCAATAGTTCGGGGACTAAGACTCATGGGAAGCGGATCGCAGCCGCGACACTTCTGTTGAGGAGGATGTGGACAAAGGAAAAAACCCAGATGAGATTGGTCAAGCTTGAATTGAAGCCGGCCAATTCCGAAAACCGGCGGGAAGGGCAACAGGAGTGTCGATGAAGGCAATGGGCCCGTCTGACATGTCACAAACCAATTTTTGTCAACTTTGATGGAGATGGAATTGTTTCACATCCAGACTTTTTCAAGTTGAGCACGTGCAGTCTAGGTGCACGACTCAGAGAAGAGCTGACAAAAAGCGTCTCTGAAACGAAAACAAGCCTTAAAGTTAGCCAAATCGAAGAAATTCTGAAAATGCGGAACAATCAAGAAGCGAGAATGCCGAAGAGGATCGATTGGAAGAAAAGGCAGACGAGCTGACTGTCAGCCGCACGGCTTTCGCCTGTCCTCGGGTCATTGCTGAGTTGGCGCTAGGTCGTTTTCTTCGCCGAAACTCAAGAATGCATTGAACTCGCTCTCTTTAACGTTAAATTTCCGCCGCATTGTCACTCCTTAAAGGAATGTGGTTTCCAGATTCTTGTCGGTGATCCTCCTCAAGGAAACGAAAAAAACCGGAACTGAAAAGTCGACGAAAACGATGTTCATGAAAAGTTGTTGAAGAATATTCGCTAATTTTGTTGTAAAGCATTTACACATAAAAAATAAGTGTATTTCTTTTACAAATACAGAAAAGCATCAGCATAAAAGTTTTTCGTCTGCTCTTTCGGTCTCCCTTCTTCGAATTTATCAGAACAATGACCTGAATTATTAGATAAAAAGCTTTAAAACGTAACTGCTCGTGATGTTCTTGAAGAAAATGTAGCACAGTTGTCATATGGATCTTCGGACGCTACACACACATTTCCCTCTATCAGAAACCCATGCGGGGCAAACAAATCTCGTTCATATCGTTATGGTAGTCTCCTTCTTTCTGAAATATCTGGATTAAATGTGTGACGACTATTTTAGCTGTTTGTTTAAAAACTATGAAGCAGATGAAATGATGAACACTTTTGGAAGAAATGCTAAAGGTGTCAAAACAGATGTAGTCGTGTTAATGAAACCGATCATTCGGCAACTCACCTTGAACTCACTTTAGTACTGAAACGCACGTCGAATTGCGGCCTTTGCGGCCTCCAGGAGACGGTGTACTAGAGAATGCATCTCGCACTTGTTTTCACCAAATATCCGCGTGTTGAATAGCCGATCCTATCAAGCATCGGCTCAACGAAGGCGGGATTTCTTGAGCGTTTTGAACAAAAGCGATGTTATAGTCATGAGACTGGAGTTCAATCTGCAAGATTCAAAACCATTTCAAAAGATTCAACACACCTTTCATTGTCGGTAAACGTTCTGAGAGATTCGTTCATCTTCATGATCCAACACCATTGGCGGAAATGAACCTTCGAATTAGTGGCCATATGTATTCGTATTTAAATGCTTCATATGGGATTTTTTTTCTCAAGAATTAAAAAAAGAAACCTTCTTCGGTCTCCAAAGCCGCGAAGTTTCTCCAAATACAAATGCTAACCTCCGAGATGAAGGCTCTCGTTCATTTAGTGAGCAGAAACATGCTTCACAATTCATACGTGCTGTCTATAGACACGTTTTTGAGATGAGCTAAGCATTTCTGAAACTGAAATTTAATGAGACCACTAGCAACAAGAGATCACGAAAATTTTATCAAACAATAATTGCAAGAGAGCGAGAGAAAGGACGCCATCCCGCCAGCCGCATGGCGATTGCAAGTCCCCTGCCGCGTGGACACTTCGACATCTCCCCTGCCTTTGCTAACTCAGTCGCTTCATTTCGATGCCTTCTGACAACGAGCAGGCAATCCTTGGTTTGCTCGATCTGGAGCGACGATTATGAAGAACTAATTCGTAAGCTTTGCTTCCGCAGATGCATTACACGTTTGGAACGTTACATTGGCGAATATTCGAAGGCGTGCATGACCACGTGAACCTTGGCGACGACGACCAAAAAGCCATAACGCAAACGTTTGGCCTAAGAGAGTGCGAAAGAGAAGGGCCACTCGTTTTTCCTTTTTTACTTTCCGCGTGCGTAAACTATCAACCCGTCATTCGATGAGAAGGTCGGTAGTTCAAGGAAAAAGGTGCGAGCGAGGACATGAAATGATGTTTGGTGTTATCGCTCCTCTTCCTCTACTACTACTACTACTACAGCCTGAGAATCACTTCTTGTCGCCCTCTCTGCTACCCCTTTCGGCGTAATTAGCGTTGCAAGTCGCCTTGCTCGCTTCGAAACTCGATCAAAGCGGATGACCAGTGGGGCTGGTAGAAAGACGAAGACGTCAACAAAAACTTCTTTCGACAGGCGCTCCACAGCAAAATCCCGAAGTAAGTGAGGAAGAGAAGGTCGACTATAAACGAAAATTTACTAGCGCCCCTCCTTTATCACATCCTGTTTGCACTATGTTGATTTTTTAGAGATCCCTTCGCTTCAGTGAACTTCGGTTTCTTTATCCGTTTCTTTTACAACAATGAAAAATAACGAGTTTTGGGGCGATTCTGGTTGTCTTCGTGCTCTATTGCCGCCTGTAGCTTCTGATTTATTCGTGAACGAAACCTTGATGGAATTTTCCAAACGATCCAGCACAAAAATGGTTCACAGCTACAGTCCGTGAAGTTGACGAATTTCGCTCATATTGAGCTGTTTCCATGCTTCTGAAATGTCTGGATCAAATAGTGAGAGAACGAACCTAATTTAAGCTGATGTTTGCGAGTAGCGAAGTAATTAAAGAAGCAACCCTTCACAATCATTCATAACAGCTGTAGTCTTCTTTGACCTGAACTACTCGACAGTCGTGAGCGTCGTTGTCCATGCGATTCACTGTTTCATTAGTGAGCGTTTTGCCGGTAGTAGGATAAATGAAGAAATAGCGAGATGAAGGCGCGGTCTGCCTCGTATCCCCGAATTTGACATTTAGTGCCACATGTTGCTAGATTGCTTCAGAAACAACTAATTCGTCATACTGATGCACCTCTTCTTGTACATTAGCTGCAAGTCTCTTCGAGAGGAAAAAAGGACGAAACCTTGAGGGATGAGGAGGAAGCTGGCGACGTAGACGGAGACGCCGCTCAAGGAGGCTGCGCGAGACGACGGAGGTCGCGTTGGGCGCGTCGGCTGGTTCACGCTGAGTGAGGTGGTTGAAGACGACGCCGCTGCTGGCAGCGGGCAACTGGCAGGGGCGGCCCGATGGGCGCCGTGCCAGAGGCGAGCGGCTCGCGCGAGGCGGAGGCCGTGGGCCGGTGGGAGGTCAGACGGCTGGGCTGACACTCTCGGGGAGAGTGGAAGCTGTACCTGGTGGCCGCTGACGGGACACACGAGGATTGCAGCGTCGCCATTCGCCGCTCTCCATGCGACTTCAACAACAATAAACTCGCCCGTAGCAGCTGCCTCGTTTTGTATAGTAGCAAGACAATTGGGTTGAATTGTGATATGAGTCGTGTGCTTGACCTTGAGCCTAAGGAATAGCTAAATTTCTTCGTGAACAAAAAGAATAAAACCTTAGAGAGGATTTAAGTTCCTTGATGCTTTAACGAAAAGAAATAATATGTACGTTCCCCTGTTTAGCATTTTTGAAATTCTTATTTGCAGCTTATGTGCACACTTTCGAGATTAGCTATGCATCTCTGAAACTAGAAAACAATGAGGTGAAAGAGACACTAAATTCCACGCCGATCAATAAATGTGAAGGAGAGCGAGGAGAAGGATGAGGGAGAGGGGAACAGACGACCACCCTCTTGCCGCACAGCCTCGCGGGCACCGCACAGCTTTTGTTCCCTGGTTGAGTGGACACTGCGACGACGTTCTTCTCGCCCTAAGAGAAAGACGTTGTGAAAAATGATGCTCTTGTTTCGAGAAGAGGAACTTGTTAGTCTACAACATGTCTCTGAAGAAGAGGAAATCAAATGACTTTCTCGATCAAGGTGATCTTCTCCATCGTTCTGCAATAACTAGATAAAATCATGCACTCAGAAGTTCTTTTCAACTGAAAAAGTGGAGAAAAGAAGGTAATTGCTCAGACCCCAAACGAAGAACAGCTGCAATGTCTGAAGTCCCCTTTCAGTAGTCTCTCGACTGTCATATCCAGCGACACTCACTGATCATCACTTTGTTGTGCCCTTTGAGATCTTCCAGACGTAGGGGCCCGTCTGGATAAGGACGCATGCCATCTCTATGCACTTTCCTTCTCCTCCCCACTTTCCTTCCATCCATCCTGTTTCAGCAGGGCACCCAGCTAGTATGAGAAAAAAGCAGACTTCGGGCAAATGCCCCGCGACGCCAATCTTTAAACGCACATTCTTTCATTCCGTCCAGCCAACGAGCGGTCGTGTTGCTCATGAGCTCTGCCACTTCGCACACCGCTCTGGAAAGCCCC
>JAQIXL010002540.1:0-12722 GCA_034700245.1 Poikilolaimus oxycercus | reverse complement strand
GTGGAGATTGGTTAGGGGATGTACTACATTTCATTCCCTGGGCGGGCCCTCCAAAGTGAAAAAATAAAAAAGATATAAAGCCATTTCGATTACTTTCCGGAACCCCCTAATACCTCCCCATGTTCATTCGTGCATAAAACCGGCCACGATGGATGCTGGAAACGTTGTTTTGAGCTTTTAGACCTTTATTCAATACACATACTCGAACATGGAAAACGAAACCACTCAAAAGAGAGAGAATCACAAGCAGGAGCACAAGGTTTAGTCCGCAGACTTTGACTGAAGAAGAAATGTATTTTTGAAGCATTGAAGACTGTTCTTGAAAAAGACAACTAGCAAAATTATTAGAATCGTTTTTAGAGAAATCGAACGCGGCCCACAGATAATCGCAAGCACGGGAAGAGAAGAAGAAGATGAAGCGCACTACAACTTTTGTCATTGACCCTTGCAGCAAGGTTTTAAAACAAAAAACACAACGAAAAGAGAAGAATCTCATACCCCTAGAGCTTGTTGTTTATTTGTTTTGTTTTTGTATTGAACCGAAATGTGGAAGCTATTTTTCTTCTCGAAAATCATTGACTTCGCTTTTGACCCAAACGATGTGAAGATAATGTGGGAATAATGGAAAAAAATGAAAAAAATGGACAGATCTGGAAGGAAACTTTGAAGAATCGGCGCTTCTGAAATGTGCAAGAAAAGTGTGAATTTCAAAGGAATTAGGCTGAGAAGAGAGACAGAATGGGTGCAAGATGCAACTATTGTAGAAAAAGAATTTCGAAAAAAATTGAAACTTAATGAAAGTGGATTTGAAATTTGGCTGGGAAAAGAAATAAACGAAAGATAGAGAAGATAGGCATAGCACTTCGTGTGGCGGCGACGGTCTGAGCATTTTTTTAAAAAGAAGAAGGAAAAAGAAGATGAACAAGTTGTTTGTCATGACTGAACTTTAGGAAGACTCAATGTGACTGATGAACTGTTTCCTAAAAGATTCTTGGAAATTTGGGTCAATTTATGTTTTTTTTTCAAAAAATATCACAAGCTCCGAAATTTCGATATTTTCAATGTCTGCATGGGGTTTAGAAGAAAAAAGTGGCTTCTCTTATAGGACTCAAAAGTAAAGAAGAGGAGAATAATGGCTAGCTTCACTTCAAGACACTCGAATATTTTTTAATAATTGTTTTGAGAAAGAAGAAGAACGAGAATTACACGCACATTGACAAGGAGCAACGCTCTGGAAAAGAAGGAGAAGGACTCGGGGTGCTCACTCGATGATGGAGATCTGCGCGAAGCCCGTCAAGGACTTCTCGTCGGCGATCTCATTCGGTCCAACGCCCGAATTCAGGGCGAAAGTGACACTTTTGCGTTCGGTCGGGTTGTCCACGAGCTTCTGCAGGTTAGCGGCCACAATCACCAAGTCGTGGCAGTCGATCAACTCCGCAGTCACCTGAATATTCGTTCATTACAATTTTCCACCACCCCTGAAATAAAGACTGAAGAAGGTAAATGGATTCGATGATTATGAGAGAGAGAAACCTATTCTACCGAATGCTTCATTTTCTTAAATGGCCAAGTAGACGCGGAAAAAGCGTTAATAATAAAGTGGTCTTAACAATTACAAAATCCAGAAACCTATTACTACTCTGCTTATTGTTAGGCTTATTGTCTACGGCCCCATCGAATAAAAATTAACTATGTTGAAGTGGACTTGACTATTGCAAAACTCTGAAACCTACCAGTTCGTGAGCGATTCCTTCAACGGTGTCGACATTCCTCGTGAAATCGAACTTGATGTCGTTCAGTTCTCGTTGCTGATTCCTCACGCGTAGAACCTAGAACAACATTGTCATCGCTTCTCAAATCACAAACCAAGTTGAGGGTTTCTCCATCTCCAATAGGGGCTGGGGGCGCCTGTTCGGCGGCTGGAGCCTCGGGCTTCGCCTCGGTCGCCGCTTCCCCTCCTTCATCCTCGTCCGAGGAGTCTTCAGGTGAGTCGTACTCGAACTCCCAATTGCCGTCCTTGTCCTTGCGAAGTTTTCCAGACGCGACCTGGATCATCAGTTTAAGAGCTAGAACCAGACTCCAACCTTCTTCGGTTCCTTATGGCTAGAGGCGGGCACCGAGGCAAGGTTGTCAATGAGCGCGTGGACGAGGTACTTCTTGTCCTTGCCCTTCTTGAAAAAGGAGTACTTCAAAAGCTCCGATGCCGTCGGACGCTTTGTTGGGTCTTTCTGAAATTCTTCGTCACTATTTCATCAGGCAAACCAACCTGAAGACAGTCCTTGATCAGATGTCTGAAGCTCTTGCCGTAAGCCTTGTATTGGTCCTTGCGCTCAGCGTTCGTCTCCAGGGTCGGGGGATCATTTTGTAGTGTTAGCATTAGAACCTAAATTTTGAAAATACAATAAACGAAAAAAATTGTAAACCTTCATGGGAGGATATTTGTGATAGGGCGCCGTGCCGGTGGCCAATTCGATGGCCAAAATGCCGAGACTCCAGATGTCGGCCTTGAAGTCGTAGCCCTGGACTTGTTCCATGACCTCAGGAGCCATCCAACATGGAGTGCCCACGAATGTGTGTCGAACTTTCTGAAAACTTCAAGTTCTCGGAGGAATTGTCAAGTAATAAAAACCGAAAATAATGCTTTTAAAATGAAACCAACCTGTCTAGATAAGTCTCCGCCGGAAGCGGCAAGCCAGCCCGAAACACCGAAATCGGCGATTTGTACGGTGCCGTCGGTGGAGAGGAGAATGTTACCCGCTTTGATGTCACGATGGATTTGACCCGAAGAATGGAAGTAGTCTAGGCCCTGGAGCGAATTTCACAGTAGGATTCCTCGATACGGTAACACACCTTGAGGACCTCCTTGAGGACGGTGGCAATGGTGACCTCGTCGAGAACGCCGTACATCGCTTGCTCTTTGCCGATCGCCTTCACCTTGCGTTTGATGATATCGAGCATGGAGCCGGAGTTCAGCAGACGCATCACGACCCAGAGCTCGTCACCCACGACGAAGGACGTGTAGTAGTTGACCACGTTGGGATGAGCGCAAAGGGACATGGCCTGAATTTATTTTTTATTATTGTAAATATTTTGAAACATACCTGTATTTCATGCGACAGCTCGTCCACCGAGGTCTGGCACTTCTCGAGGTTAATGCACTTGATGGCGACGTTCTCGTTACGCGGCTTACAAATGGCCTAAAAGTGAAATTTTAGTTTCATTTGGAATCTTCTGTTGTACATCGGCTGAGCCCATTGAACACATTTTAAAACAAGAACAATGCTCTCAACCCGAAACCCACCTTGTAGACGGTCGCCGTCGCTCCGACTCCAATGGCTTCACCAAGTTCATAGGCTTCCTTCTTGTTCGGCCATGGCGCATCGGCGTTGAGGGCGCCGGAAGAGCCGGAAGCCGAGCCGACCGCCGAGAGGTTCTGTGTGGAGGAAGTCGACGACAAGGCCGCTGTCGCACTCCCGTCCGTCGACCCCATTGTTGGGATTCTCTGCCTGTAGACAATGAAGACGATGATTGACTTAACACTTTAGAGGAAGCGAACGCGGCAATGTAAAGACAAACTCAAATCAAATAGGGTCAATTCATTTAGGGCAGAATTTGATTCGGTTTAATCCAAAGTAATGGCAAGCTACTCGTGAAATAATCGTCGTACAGCGACCCAAAGTGAAATCAAATTGCGAAATTGGCAAGAGAAAAGCGCTTGATATTTTACTCTTTTGATGATGTGTTTCAAATAAATCCTATGTAACTATCTTAAAGCAGGCGGCTGTTCGCGTTGCATTGTCTAGTACTGCATTTTCATTGCAAGAAGCAAAACAGGAAATCGGCAAAGGAGAAATGAAGATGACTCAATAAGCTTCAGAAAATAGTCAAAATGGCAAGCAAGCCGTGAAATCCGTTTCGTGTCCGAACTTGTTGAAAATTTTTTGCACTTATCAAAATGGAGCGGGAATCCGCGCGTAAATTTGGCTTTCCTTAATGGTCGATAAGTTTTGGAGACATGTATTCTTCAAGCAACAAAGAGGTAAAATCGTTGTGCTAGCGAGAAAGACGTTCTAAAAAATAAAAAACAGGAAATCTAATCAATAAAACCCCCAAAAAGCCCCCGAAATCTCGCGTCTTCAGATATTTCACGGTACTCAAACCGTGTATTGGATCACAAAATATCAAGTTGCCAAACATCGACTTTATTGACACAAACACAGAGGAGCTCTTTCGCCATTTCCCGGGGGCTGAATAGATAGACAATAAATATGTGTAACACGTCATACTGTATCAAGATTTCTGTGTAAAATGTGTGAAAAGAAAACTTCTCAGAAATAAATTAACACCATGAATTTGATAAAAAAAGAAAAGGTGCAATTTTGGGACTTACGTATCGATGCCGGTAGAATGTATCTGAAGACAAGGAATTGATAGAGAATTTTACAAACAATTGTAAAAGAAAAGTTGGCTAATGTTTTCCTTGCAAAAAGACCTTTGACAACAGAGAGACGTACACGATGAAGAACTACACGACAGTTGAAAAAGTTATCACAATGGTAGAGAAGGGATTTTTTTAAACAAACAAAACCTATGTCTACGAGGAATTATTGTCGTTTAAACCACTGGAATCGAGATGTCAAAAAAATAATTAAATAATTATTTTGGGCTTGCTTTTCTTGTAGACGTGCGTTTCTTCTACTAACTCTCAAGATAGGAAGAAGGGGAAGAGACGGAAGCGCTGTGATATGGGGAGAAAGAAGAGGAGGAGAGAAGTTTTCCGAACGTTCTTTTCTTTTGTTCTCATAGAGCGCTCACGCAATGACACCAAATTTTGATCTCTCGTCCAGATGAACAAAATACAAGAGAAACCAGTCAGGGGAAAATTGGTGAAGAATTAACCACAATTCGGAAATAAAGGGAAAGTAGTGAAACTCCTTACTTTTTCTTCTTCTTTTACGCCGCTTACGAAACGATAAAATTGATCTTGATCTTCAGAAATGGAGGCGCGAGGCACGTGGAGGCGAGAGGCTTCAGAAGGTCTCGTTCAGAGTGGCAATGGCCGACTGGAGAAGCGCGATTTCGGCCTGGAGAGATTTATTGGATTAGATTTAAAGAGATTTAAAGTTCTTTACCTTTGAGTGTTTGATCTCAAGCTCGGCGAGATCAGTCAAATTCTTCTTGAAAGCGAGAACACGACGCTTCTTCAAGTCCTTCAGTTCTGTCTTCGCCAACGTGCTGATGTCTTCGAACTTCTTGCACGCCTCGGTCTGCTCTGTCTCTGCCTGCAACCTTTTTGATAAAAAAAATTTTCATTCAAGCAAACAGTAAAGAATTGAGCAATTATGGGATTGCAAAGAAACTGATCCAATGAATAACGAATCGAGCAAGAATTTTGTGACTTGGGGTTTGTTTTTTTCAATTGGAACATTTTGGTTCAAAATCCGATCCTCGACGAGGCCCCAATGAGACGATGAACAAAGTCCAGGCCTATGCTTTGAAACAGAAACTTAGGACGCAATTTCCCGTCAGCGACGATGAGAAATGAAGCAAAGAATGACTCGCTTGCTTGCGAATCAAAACTCTACCCCGCATAGTGATGCGTCTAATGAGCGCTTCAAATGATGAACAGTTGTAAATGAGCGACGAAACTTAACGGTCAATGCATGAAATCACCTTCGTGTAGTAACCGAAATGACTAAACGAACTTGAACGCAAATTGCTCTCCGCTTGAAACCGAGTGAAATACCTTGGGAGTACTTCTATGCCAAGATCAAGAAGGCTAGACATGGAAATGACAATAAATTTCCTATGAAATTTCAACACTTATCAGCCTTTTCTACCGTTTGATCCAGAACTAGTGAGCCTTGACCACAGACACCCATTTCAATCTTGATCTGAAACAAAAGAGTCTCTTATCACGCATCGTCATGAGTGCACCCGAACCCCGTGACGAGCATCATGAGGGAGAGACGAGAGAGGAAGCCGAAAAACGAAACCGGGAAGGAAGAGGGAGTCGCGGGAGTGAGCAGCCAGACCCACGGGGTTGAGGGGTGGAGGAGACGGACAAGAGAGAAAAGAGCGCGCGCATTTCATGTGACCTAGTCATCGCTAGTGGCACGAGACCTGCGCCCAGCCTCCCGAACACAGCACCGAAGTATGGCAACAGGACCTGGGCATGTCGAGTTAGAGTGTCTATTCAAGGGAAAGACCTTGGCCAAACATGGCGCGTTGTCATGAAATCCTAAAGGAACCGCGAGAGCGCGCTCTCGCAACGTCAGAGCCTTCTCCAAGAGAAAAATTCGTCACTTGATGAGGCGGTAACCGCCAATTTTAGCGTGCGGAGAACGCGGACTGATGACGTTGTCCAACCGGTCTTAGGTCATTTTGTTCTGTCATTCGCCTACTCGCAAGCCTCGCGCCTCCTCGTAGGTAATGGAGGCGCGAGAGATGTTTGACCCCGAAGTTTGGCCTAGACGTTTCTCTTTTCATTGCGTTGAGTGGGAAAAAGAGAGGGGAAACCCCCGGCGGTGCAGATCTGTATCTCGCTATCTCTCGGCCGCCTCTCCTCCTCTCACGGGGTCAGAAGGGGCGAGAGAAAGGAGAAGGGGAGAAGAGGAGCCCGAGAAGAAGATGGAGAGACACCGGACTGGCGCCAAAAAGCTCACAATGAACAGAGTCAGGGGGACAGGGGGGGGGGTAGTGGGCCGCTCGCCGCCCGAGCAGCAGCAGCATCTGCACGAGGCAGAAGCACACAGAAATCAGCAGCTTCTTTTTTCGCTGACTGTTCACTCTTGATGGAGAGGATGAAGAGGAAGCTCACCTTAGGAATATCGCGATTTCGACCGCGAGCTCGTTCCAAATTCTTGTTGGCCGCCTCGTAGTTGGCCAGACATCGCAGGCGACGATACAGCAGATCCTGAAAGCCTTTTATGATATTTCGCAATATTTATCTTTCATAAGATTTTTGTGAAATGGGATTTCCAAAATGATTACGAAAGCTGTTAAAGAAAGCCCAGGCTGTAATAGGTTTCATAATTCCAGCCGACGCGCTCAAAAAAGTCACAATGAGGGGATCTCGTGCCAGGCAGCTGTGCCAACCGAAGGTGGAGGAGGGAGGACAGAAGGAGAGGAGAGAAGGTGGAGAAGGAGAAGAAGGTGACGAAAGGAGGAGGGGGACTAACCTTTGCCGCCTGAGTGTCGCGAGAGAAATAGTCCAAGGTGTCGCCCAGCTTCAGCTCCTCGTCAGTTGCTACTCGGGCTGAAACAGTTCCTTGTAACTTTTTAATTTTTGATTTCTCGACGTAGAGGCACAATTTCAAGTTTTCCGTTTTTGTTGAGCGTGACGACTCTATTTGGGGAATTACGTGTGTGAGAGAAAAGAAGAAGAACGTTCACGATAAATGAGGAGAAAAAGAAAGACGGGGCCAAAAATAGAATCGCAAGAGCCCGTTTCGGGGAGTAGAGAAGGCCTTCTGCCAATTTGAGCACTTCTCACCTTCAATCTTCTTGAGACGGTGCATGGCTTCGCCGCCTCGTAGAAGCACTCGGCCAATGCTCTTCTCCGGCTCCGACCGCGCCATTCTCTCGAAGCAATCCCCAATCTTCGCGTACGAGTCCGCCACATCTGAAAGAAAACTTCCAAGGTCAAAACCTTTGATCTACACTCTCGGAGGCGAGAGATACGAGAGGGGGTTTGCACGAAGTGATGTAAGCCGGTTGAAGGATTACGTGAACAAACGATCTGGTCGTGAGAAGGAGGAGAGGGGGAAGGGGAGAAGGAGAAGAGACCCTCGACGAGGCGGTGGAGGAGGAGGAGAAGGCGGAGGAGGAGGAGGAGAAGGCGGAGGAGGCGCCTCGCCTCGCCCCAGCGGCGGCGGCGGCACCTGCGTCATCGAGGCGGCGACGGGGGCCTCCTACTCTCGATGTCTCGCCAAGCGCGAGAGGCCTGAGGGGCTCCGCCCGCCCGCCTTCTCCCTGTCTTCGGCCGCCTCCTCCTCCTTCGCATCTCCTCCTCTTCTCTGGGGGAAGGAAGAAGAGGCGCCTCGACAGAAAAGTGCTCATGCGCTTTTTCTGTTTAGTAAACGTTCCGCCTCGCCCCGTGGCAGAGGCGCACGAGACACCTTTCGTCTTTACGAGCAGGGGAACATCGGGGCGGGTCTCGAGCAGTTTCCCACCTCCTTCTCCTCTCTCCTCCTTCTAACGTTCTAGCACAGGGGCCGACAATCGTTTTTTACACGTTCAAGTCCTCACGTCTCCTCAAGAGAGTGAACAGATGTTCAAGGGAAGAAGAGGCTTTGAAGCTTTACGTTGCTTTTTCTTCGAAGACGAAATGGAGGCAAAAGCGCTCAAGGGAGTATGAGAGAGAGGGAGACGCATTCATTGCCAAGAGGCGTCGGAGGGGCAAAAGAAACCAAACCGCAGAGAGAAACGGCCAACGAGACATGGGCCAAGAGGGCCATGGAGCGCTGGGCGGCAGGCGGCCGCCCGGGCGCCAACCCGGAAGAGAAAGAAAGAAAAGCTAAGGGGCGCCCCTTCGATCATTAGAGATGTGTGGCCGTATTACGAAAGAGCCGCGCGTCGTTGTGGATTGGTATTCAAATCGTGGAAGTGGAGGAAAAAACAAGAGTACACAGACAAAGTGAGGAGGGAGGAGGGACAGACAGCGTCGCTGGGAAGCCCCAGACACAACAACTTGCCCCTCGCCGCCATTGGAGGGGCTTCGTCGTCCGCCCGTCCGCCCGCCCCTCGGGGAAGCCCCGCTTGCCTCGAGTCTCCCGCGCTTTTTGTCCATATTCCCACGCGCTTGCAGCTCAGGCCCCTGCTCCTCGATGTTGAGGAGGAGAGCGAACGTGAAGGCGGAGAGGCGCAAAAGCCGCAAGACAAATTTCAAAGCACGGCGCATTCCTCAGGGTTTCCCCCTCCTCCCACTCTGTTTCATGTAAAAAGCAGGAAGGAGAGGAATTCCTGAATGATTGCAAAGACGACGTAGGTCTGGGAATTGCGAAGAAGCAGGAGGATGACGCAGGGGGAACGCGGAAACTCTGCATCGACGAGCCGCCTAGCCCCAGTGAAGGAATCGCGGCCAGCGCCGCCGTCGCCGCCACTGACTGGAAGGGCGAAAATGACACATTCGAACAGCAAGAGGGGAGAGCGGCGGTCGCCGCCACCCTGCACGGGCCAGCGCCCCCCGGTCCCCGGAAGGGGCGACCCCTCCTCCTCCACGACTCCACGAATAGCCTCCTCCACTGGGACATACATGTCTAGGAGGGAGAGCAGGAGGAAAAGGGAGAGAGAGAGGGAGGAAACCCTAGAAGCCACACGGAAGTCCGGAGGGACGCGCGGGTCATCAAAGAACATTTCGAGGGTTCTAGAATGGCTGCCTGGGAGGGGAAAGGGGGAGGGAAGGCCGAAGAATGAATGAAGAAAGGGACGCGTTGTTTCGTTGGTGCGGGGCGCGCGGATGAGTTTCGATTCGGGTGCTTGGGATTGGGAGCATTGTTGAGGGCAATTCATAGCCTGCTCGGCAGAGAAAAAAATTCAAATGAGGAATGGAAGACTTGTTGAAAGGTTTGGAAATTGATCAGCCACGACATAGGTTTCGAGAGTAATGCTTGAGTGTTCGAAAACTTATGATAACGATGCCATCTGGTCGCCAGGGTGAAGAATACAATTGAGCATGAATTGATTTTGTTTGTCCGTTATCGAGAACGCTTTGTCGACGACAGAGGATAGGTTTCACATTGTAGCATTGAATTGAGAAATGGGTTTCCATATGCTAGGAGGTTGTTTTGGTGGCTTTACTTTCAGAACTTTGAAATTCTTATCAGTGATTGAATTCGAAGTATTGAGCAACTATGTTTCCTTCGTTACTCTTTAGATTCCGCCTCGCTCAAAAGCATTCACAGATCTGAAGACTGCTGCTATAACAATTGTCAGTGATTTTTCATCTTCTCCCCCAAAATATACCAGACTGGTGCGGGATAACGGAAGGAAGGGGGACCTTCTCCTCGCTTTAATCTCTCCTTTCCCCTTCTTGCATCGAAGCGTGCACGTCGCAGCACGTCATAGATGCCGAGACGGGGAGCTCCCCCTCCCCCACCTCCCCCATTTCCCCCCGTTCATTCAAAAAGCACACACACGCACATCGACCCACTCTCGCTCTTTCTCCCTTGCTTACGTCCAAATTCGTTCACGCACCTCATCTACTCCAAGCGCGTGCGTAAACTTTTTCTACGCTCCAAAAACGCGCGCTCCAATTTTCGCTGTGAGAACCCATGGGGCGAGGACACCAGAAGGCACCAGGCAGCAGGTGATGTGAGACCTGTAATCGGATCAGTGGGGGGGGGGCAGTGAACAGAGAGCGCATGAGACGAGAAAGGATCGTCTCCCTCCTCTCTTCCAGTGAAAGAAGAGGCGAGGAGGTGGCTTCGGTGCGCTCAACCGCGTATAATACGGCCGGTATCGGAATCGACGTCGATGACTGTCGAGACTCCTCTCAACTGCCTCACCTCACCTCCGAACCAGGCAGAGGGGGGACCGGAAAAACACCCAAACATCTGTTTTGCGAGAGTATTGGTTAGTTGACGGAATGCATCATATGCCAGGTGGTTGAAGGGGAAAAAACTTCCGGGTTTGAAAAAAATTCATGGGAGAAGACGATGATGGTGTTGGTCCCTGGCTAGACGGCTACGGCGAAGACGGACGAAAAAGCAATTGCAAGAGGGAGCCATGAAGAAAAAGCAAAGGAAATGAAGCAAGACGGGGGAGAACAGAAGGAAAAGAAAAAGAAGGAAGCCAGCGTTCCGCCTGGGCTAGTCATTGACGAGAAGCAGACAAGACTGCTAGACGCCCTTTTTCTGAGAAAAGAACACTTGATTGTGAGGGGAGAGGGACTTGGTCTTTGGGCCTCGGGAGAGTGAGAACAGATTGACTAATTGAAAGCTTTTGAGTTTTGAAGCAGGTGAAAGAGCACACTTACTTTTACGAAGTCGAACGATGCGCTCGGCCTTGATGGTGGCCTCCTTGATGTGCGAGTGGTACTCGACGAGATAGTTGCGTTCGTGCTCAAAGAAGTCATCGACGTCGCGCTAAAAGAGTCCATTTTATCGAATGCCAGCCTCTCGCTACAAATTCACGGTTCAACGAGATAAATCTAACGCTTGTCTCGTGAAACATGGCTAATTTGAAGGCAGCAGACTGATTTTTTTTTTCAATCGGGAGTCGTTTGGCTAGTGATTGGAACGAAGAGGAATGGACTTGGAGATTCCGTGAAACAGAAAAATTCTCAATGAATTTCGACTGCGTACACTCCGAAACAAAGCAGTAGTACGCGGTTAACGGCAATGCCTGTTCATTGGACACGCGAAACTCATTGTCCAATTCTGCTTGTTACAATTTAAAAACATCGCCGACGCTAACACTTCAAAGAGTAACTGGTGGAGATTTTGTAAGTGACTTGAAACACGCATGAAAGTTTTTTGCCAGATTTGAAAGTGGAGTATTCCTCGCGGTATTGAGCTGCGTGAAGCGTGGGTGAAAACGACGAAAACTTGAAACTTAGCGGTTAGCTTTACAGAGCGTTTTTAAAACTCACTCATCCCCTAGAAAGCATTTTCGATAGGAAACAGGATGCTATGAAAACGAAGCGAAATCCATTTCACAGCAATGCTTTGCCAGACGTACCTGACCCGAGAGAAGAACTTCGTCGGCAGACTGGGTGAAGCGCTTCCAAATCGAATCCAGCATCTCTTTCTTGTTCTTACCACGAACACTCAACTGCAAGAGAAGCTCTTCCTTCTTCTCGAGAAAAAGACACTCACGTCACTCTCGTATTGAAGAAAGATGCGGAAGTTTGGGTCGTGTCGGAAGACGGGATGCGCGGCGACTCGACACAAGAACACCTCGTGCATCGCCACAGTCTTCTTGAACGTCGCCAGGTAGTCTCTACAAAAATTTTCTTGTCCATTTCGGGTTTATTGCATTGACTGTTTGTTTTGTTCTTTGAAATAAAACTGAAACTCTTGGTAACAAATGATTTAACCAGTAAATTTTCACCGACTCTTAACGATTACCGAAAGCGCGAAACTAAAAGCAAAATCAAGCAACGCACTGTTCAAGTTCCTGTTTCATTTTGGTGAATTCCTCCTTGGTCATTGTGGCCTCGCCCTCGCCGAGCTTTTGGAGTTTCTCCCTTGAGGCGTCGAAGTCGGGACGCGGCGGCGCCGGCGGTATCTAAGCGCGAGTAAATATTTCATTTCACTCGGTGCACTCACAATGAACCCGGCGTAATTCTCGTTCTCGTCGAGGCACGAGTGCAACCAGATGAACTCCTCGTGCTCACGAACAACGGAAGTCTCAGGTTTCATGTCCTGGAGTCGGGTCCGCGTGTGCACCGTGTACTTCACCTGTAAAGAAAAGAGCATTAGAGGAATTGAAGCCGAAATGTACGGGCAGCGCAGCACAAAAAGAAAGCGGACAGCATAAATCGAAAGCGATGAAACGCGTGTGGAATCCAAAACAGCTTTAGTTGCTCTGGAGGCAAGGTCAAGTTTAAAAGTTTGCTTGCTGGTTTTGACCGGCACCCACTCCGCATCATTAGGCAAGAAAAATTTGGGTTTGCCATCTTAACGTCGCGAAACATATTTTGTAGGGTTGGGAATCGGGCTCAAAAAGTCGGGCTTTCGGGCTATCGGGCTTTTCGGGCTTTTGGAAAAGTCGGGCTA
>JAQIXL010002539.1:0-12723 GCA_034700245.1 Poikilolaimus oxycercus | reverse complement strand
AGCAGTGATCATCCACTGGGGTCCTTGATTTAGGGTGGCTAAAAAAGCCCCCCGGTGCAAAAGGTCATGATCTGAAAACGGCCCCCGTGGATCGATCAGTGAAATTTTGTCCAAACCGCGCCAAGCACGTGCTAACCAAGAGTTCGCTCGAAAATCGAAAAAGCGACAGGCTTAGGGGCCACAGGTGCCGAATTTCACGTCTTTTTCACGTGGCCCAGCTATGACAGCAGCATCACGATCCCCCGACGGGAAGCAAATTGTTGCACAAGGAGAAATATCACGAAAGCAGCTGCTTCGCGGTCTTACAAAGATGGTCACTTTCAGCGAAACAGACTGGAAATGCCGCGGTCAGGCATTAGGACCGGCAGATGTTTTAAGCTGATGGCTGGTCGCTGTTACCGCATTCTTGATGTCATCCTTTGCGCGCTGGCACGTCTTGCTTTTGGAAGGGGACAAGAATGCGGGAGACGGGGGCTCAGGAGAAACAGACGCCTGGTATGTTTGGGCCCAATGTCAGTAGAACTGACCGAGGAATTGAAGAACGAGTTCAACTACGAGTGCCGGAGGCTGACGACAGCCCAAGTCTGAAGTTGATCCTAAAATTTTATTTTTTTTTCGGAACAACACAGAATCATCAACTGTTACAATAAGAGACGAGAGAGGTAGAGGAAGGGGAAGAAAGAGCGAGATAAAGGGGAACTATTGCTGCCAGGAATACCGGAAATACGCGGGATCAAGCGGGCGAGCGCAGAAAGCTTCATTATGCGCGATCGTGTAGCAATTCTTGCACACCCGTCGCGAGGGGCATCGTCCCCCAACGCGACTTGGGCATGTACGCTCGAAGCAATTCGCGCAGATATTCAAAAGCTGATGCTGCGCCTGGCGTGCAGGAAGGGTGGGAAAGAAGTAACAATCAATTCGTAGTGATAGCGCGCTGAGTCCGCGTCATTCCAAAGAGGCCACTTCCAGCAGAGAAGCCTGCAGGGCTTCCGCGGCGGTGCCGGCATTTGAAGACGCCGCGCGCGCTTCGGCGCCCAGACCACGCGAAACATTATTTTCAATCGAGGACGGGGAGCGAGAAGGGGAGCGGCTATTCGATCTGCGTTCGAATTCAATGATCTCTTCTGAATGCTTGAATGTCGCCAGATGGTCCATGGACGGCGAACGCGAGACTGGAGCGGATCCGGTCAGTGTCAGGCAACCGGTCGACGCCATCCAAAAGAAAGAGCCAGAGAGAATTGCAAGCTGTTGCAAAAAAGCTCTTGAAACTATTCGAGACACTTACCTTTCTTGGCGTTCTCGGTTGCTAATTTCTATTGGGTGGGCACATCCCACGTCTAGCAGCCCTTCCAGTCTTCAAGATGTTCTTACAGTCGCTTCTATGACGACCATTGACACCGTCTACGCAACGTCTGAAAAAAGCAAAGGCAAGCAAAAGAACTATTGTAGTTCAAAATATTACGGAAGGAAGGAGGAACAGCTCTGACGGAACCATTTGGCACTCAATGAAAGACGATCGATGGAGAGTCAAAGTGCGCCGTACTAGCAAGCAGCTGCTCCAGGCGGTTGATCAATGGAATCAGCGGTTTACACTCGATTTCTCGTAAACTTCTTTCGGGCTGCTGAGTGCTCGCAATCAGTGTACAGCAGCGCAGAGGTTCCTCGATGCTTTATTTTTGGACACGAACGTCTCATTTGAAGGGATCAACATAGGTTCTTCACTCCAAATCGGTCACTCGAATGACGTGATTGCCCTTGGCACCAGGACTGGAGATGATGTACTCGTGGGCTTCAGCGAGTTGATCGATTTCGTACACCTTCAAAGGTGCTCAGACTCAAACGCTTACCTTGTCAATCACTGGCCTCACTCCAGACTCGAAGAGCTTGTTGGTGGCTTTGCCTGCTTCGAGATATTCCTCGGGGGTCGCGTAGAAGATCAGGATTCCTAAGTTTCAAACTTTTTGGAAGCCTCTTAAAACATACCAATGGCCGATGCTTCCTGAAGCATGAGACCAACGGCGTTGAAGTCTATGGGAGCACGACTTCCAATGACAAGAATTGCTCCATCTCGAGCAATCAATTCGAGATCGCGCTTCAAATTGAAGTGGGCAGAGTTCTCAATGATGTAGTCAAAGCCTAAACGTCTTCAAAGGATCCAAAAAGTTTCTCACCTTTTGGAAACTCCTTCAACAACTCCTGCACATAGCCCTCCTGGCGATGGTTAGCAATGCTGTTTGCGCCGAGTTTTTTCACGAGCTCGAGTCTTTCAGGTGAACCGGCCGTTCCTGAAAGGTTTCCTTCTTCAATTTATCTGACCCGCAACAATAGCCCCGTATGCTTTGGCCACTTGCACGGCTGCCGTGCCAACTCCTCCGCTCGCTCCGTGAACGAGGACCGATTGCCCTGCCTGAACAGCGCCTTGACTAGTGCTAGGGCAAACCTTCAAATGCCCTTTCTGGAAGAAGGCTCGATAAACGGTGAGATACGGAATTCCGGCCCCAGCACCTTCAGCCAGAGAAACATCTGAAAGATCATCAAACCAACTTTTTCTTCACAAAACCTTTGGGCAGAGGAAAGACGACGGTGCTGATGACATATTCTGCTGTGGCGCCGCTATCCTCAACAAGAAACCAGACCCGGTCGCCCTTCTTCACCAAGGTCACCGCCGAGCCAACCTGAACTCTTTGGTCTTGACATAAACATCAACTACAGTTGAATTCAAGAGAAATGTTTTCGGCAGAATTTACCTCTTCGACAATTCCGGAGCCGTCCTTGCCGACGACGTAGGGTAGCTGAGGCGGCGGCTTGCCTGGATAGCCAACGCCTTGTCTCGTGTAAGTGTCGGTGGGGTTGACTCCCGAATAAGCGACTTTGATGAGAACCTGAAAGGATTTGTAAACGTTGCTGACTGATCATGAAAGACGAAAACTTGATCTTGAAGACTTACCTCATTCGGCTTGGTGATCTTCGGCACGGGATGATCCGAGACGACCTTGAAGACGTCGGCTGCGCCATAAGCAGTAACCAGGGCGGCACGCATCTCCTCGTCAACTCTCGTCAACGCTTCAAAGACAACTGATTGTGGGACACGACTTGAAAGGTGCTAAAAGGCGCGCTAAAATTTTGTCCTCTTGACTGACGCAATCAATTGTGCCCGCGAGATCAGCTGGTGTAGGACAGAAAGTTGCTCCGCGCCGCTTAAATGCAGAAGGATACAAACTACGGGTCAAAGTAGTATGGAGCTGTCAGCACTGCAACAGACTACGTAAAAGAACGCCCAGAGCCATTGCTAGGTTTATTTGCAGACAAAATGTAGCTAGAGTTTCAAGAATGCAAGAAAAATAAGAATCAAACAGGGAATGCCTCAATTTCACTTCAAATCAGCAACGCGGACGACGTTGTTGCCTTTGGCACCAGGACTTCCGATGATGTACTCATGAGCTTCACCCAGTTGGTCGATCTCGTACACCTTGAAACGTAAAACAATCTTGTTTTTCAGCAGCCTACCTTGTCGATGGCTGGTCTCACTCCCGACTCGAAGAGCTTATTTATGGCTAGCGCCGCTCGCAACTCTTCCTCTGGAGTCGCGTAAAAGATTACCACGCCTAACTGTTTGAATTTTGGAATTTCAGAAAATACCGATAGCAGAAGCCTCTTGGAGCATGAGACCAACAGCGTTGACTTCAGTTGGCGTTCGACTGCCAATGATGAGAATGGTGCCATTTCGAGCAATCAGTCCAAGATCGCGTTCCAAGTTGAAATGCGCCGCATTTTCAAGAATGTAGTCGAATCCTGCCGCTTGGACATTTAGCTTCTTCTAACCGTTTGGAAATTTCTTCAACAGCTCTTTCTCGTAGCCCTCCTGACGGTGATTAGCGACGGTAGTCGCTCCAAGTTTGCGGATGAGTTGCAGACCTTCGGGTGAACCGGCCGTTCCTGGAAGATTCAACGTGGCCTTGACGCAAACCTGCAACAACGCTTCCATTTGCTGCAGCGAGCTGTACAGCTGCAGTGCCAACTCCACCGCTGGCCCCATGAATAAGGACTGACTGTCCTGGCTGAAGCAATGGTTTGGCATGAATCCAGAACCTTCACATTTCCCTTGTGGAAGAAGGCACGATATGCAGTCAGATAGGGAATTCCAACACCGGCTCCTTCAGCCAGCGTGACTCCTGAAAAAGTCAAGAAAATGTTGCTAAAGACCTTTTGGCAGCGGAAAAGCAACCGTCGTGACGACGTATTCCGCCGTTGCTCCACTCTCTTGGGGCATGAACCAAACGCGATCACCCCTTTTCACTACTTTCACTGCAGAACCGACCTGAAACTTTTATTGGCGGACTTTTCGAAAAGAACCTCTTGAACAATTCCAGAGCCGTCCTTGCCGACGGCGTAAGGAAGTGGCGGTGGTGCGTGACCACGAAAGGAAACGCCCTCTCTCGTGTAAGTGTCCGTGGGATTTACGCCCGCATAGGCAACTTTGATGAGGATCTGAAGACATTTTTGGCATTGAAAGGAAAGGACAAGAGTAAAACTTACTTCGTTTGGCTTTGTGATTTTCGGTACGGGAAAGTCGGTGACAACTTTGAAGACGTCAGTCCCGCCGTACGCCGTGACAAGAGCAGCACGCATGGTTCTTGTAAATCGCCTAAAAACAAGCCGAAAATGCTTTCGAAAAAAATATCTAGAAATGGCGCTGATGCAAGATCTCTCGATCACAGGTCAGCCGACGTTGAAGACATCAAGCGCGTCGCTTAAATGCAGAAAAGCAGAAAGTATGAACTCTCTCATAGTTTAGGGTTTCTCTGTTCAAACCACAATAGTTTAGGAGAGACCTCTATGGGAGAAGGTGTCCACTTGCTGACAAATATCACGGGAACATTATTGCACACACTGCAAAGTGTAGTAGACCGTGACGCGCTTGAATTCTCATTGTTGAAGACATCATCTTCAGAGAGCATCTTCCTCAAAGGAATAAAAGCAGCCCTAAATATAACTTTTAACTACGCCACACTAGTCTATTATGATATTTTATCGATTGTTTGTATTCCAATATTTATTTATTTTTTGGTTCTCATAGTCGACATGAAAATTGTAAATAACTTTAATGAATATTTTCACAGAGATTTCCTGTTTCTAACAACAACCAGCTTCCTATTCTCTAGAGACGTTCTTGGGCTAATCCTCCCCCTGTCAGCGACTACGAGTAAACCTTGCGTGCTCGGTTTGCCGTGGCCATCTAGTGAACTAATGGATCCTGTGTGTAGTGCTGCGCAGGCGCTAGTCACATTTTTCCCATTTCAAGTCGGTCTTGCCTGGGTTATTGTTCTTGGTGTCGGAACAATGG
This sequence comes from Poikilolaimus oxycercus, assembly GCA_034700245.1. Classification (NCBI taxonomy): domain Eukaryota; kingdom Metazoa; phylum Nematoda; class Chromadorea; order Rhabditida; family Rhabditidae; genus Poikilolaimus; species Poikilolaimus oxycercus. The sequence continues at coordinate 7,379 of JAQIXL010002539.1, read as the reverse complement.
TAACGACAGTATGGTTGCTGCTTGGAAAAACGCTCCGAAAGAGTTATTTTCATCCGAATTGCAAGGTTGTCATTGATTTCAAGTTTCATGCTACAGCTTGTAGATTCTTATTTATGGCCTTCTAATCTCAATGCTGCTCCATGCTGCCATTACAATTTCTACAAGTGTAAGCCAAGTCTCGAGTTGAACGACTAAAAATGGAAACAGGCCTTGATTCTTGCTCGTCAACAATTTTCGCCGAATCCCTGTGCGGCGCTGATGACGACGCGCTCGTGTTTCTTCATGCCGCTGGCTTTTCATGCTGCTTATCTTTGGCTCTTTCTTCTTCATGTTAGTTAGAATGCCAAAATATTTAAAGAAAAGTAATTTTAGTTCTCTTGCGTCGTGGAACGAGCAGTAGCCACTGCGTACGGGTCTCGCTATGAACATGCTGGACCGTGCCATGGTTGTCTCTATATTCTCATTACGGTTGAGTTCATCAAATTTTTCAGTTTATTTGTTTCAATGCAGATTGGTCTGACTTCTGCTTCCACCTTCTTGCTGGCATTTCCTGACGACATTGACCAGCCCATCTCGTTTTGTTTCGTTCTGCCATCTTCACGCTACAACCGGCTGAACATCGTCTTCGCCGTCATATTCTGCACAGACTTTCTTTGTCTCGTTCTAATCCCAATTATTCGTAAAATTAATCGACGGCGAAACCGTGTTGGGTAAAGTTTGAATTCTCTATAAATTCCCTTGAGTACAGTTTGGATAACGATCTCGGCGCTCGATTCCAGCGTCGTGAGAATATCGCCGTAATTAACACAATTGAACCCCTGGTCTTCTTGCACTTCCTATTTGTCAGCCTTTACTTGTTGGCACAAGGCGTGTCAGCAACTTATCTAAGAAGTGTAACTGGATCTTTGGGATATCATGCACTTCAAGCTTTCATTTACGTAAGAAATTGCATAATGAAAAACTTTTCAGATAATTCCATATTACTGCATGATTTTCCCAATAGTTCTGCGTCGAAGTATGCGAGCTGCTTCCTTGAAGTCACAATGCAACGTCAATTCCTCCATGGCATTAGACGAACGAGAAATTTACTTCCGAGAACTACGCGGCCAATGGGGATATCGCCGCCATTCAAGCCATTTGACTGGACCAAAAACTAACCGTTCGTGTCTCTCTTGGGTTTGGACTTATTTTCATCGACTTTTTTGTTCGATTAGTCATGAACGTGAAACTTGATGGCAAGTAAAGCTGATTATTTTGCGTTCGAAAATCACCAAGTGAGAAGATTTATGTGTGTTGTATGACAGGAAGAAATAACCTTTTGTGAAAGTTTATTCTTCGGAGTTGTTAAGATTAGAGAGAGCTTTTCTCTGAAAGCTGACCATGTTCTTGATGCCGAACCGAGTATGTGTCTTTGTCTATAGCTCGTTGATTAAGTATTCAAAGTCGAGAGCATAAGAGTTTGTCCTAATCGGCGCTGGTACGAACTTTATGCGAGTGGTGACTTCTTTAAAGTCGAAAACGACTTTTACTCCATAGTCTTCATCGACATACATCACAGCTTCTTAAAAAGTTCTTTTGGCAACAGAAACTCACGTTTGATTGTGCGAAGACGTAGCCTTTGCAAAGGACCGCCATGTGCTCAACAAAACTGAGCTCTGAAAAAGAAACCTAAGATTCCGTTTTCCTTGTTATTTAACGGCAAACAGCTTTCGAGAAAAAGCAAGTTGAAAATAAAAAAAAGACGTTAACCTGGCATTCTCATCTTGTGATTCGTGCTTGAACCTAGCCTGTATAAGCAAGCTATCTGATTGAAGCATTGCCGATGGGCTTCCCAGGGCCGTAGCGAACCCTGGCTCCGGAAATTGAATATTAATTCATCATCTATGGTTGAACCGACAAGCGATGCTGAGTGTGAGCATCCCTGAAAGATACGAGACTTGTGAAAGTGCGTTTGAGGTTTGAAAACTTTAAAAGGCCGAATAAAATGAAGTTTGAGCCGCTACCCACAACAGGACGAACAACCGCAGTGAGCATTAAGAAGAGAGAAGACGGGTCTGCAGCGGGCCCAGCAGGGGCCACACGCTGGCAGACTGGGGGAGCAGCTGTTCGATTTGGCATTGAACCTTGGCTAACACTGATTTATGCGACTCCAAACTTCGCTGTTACTAACGGATAAATCATCAAATTGCACTTCAAACGCATTTTTTCTCTTTCAATTGCTGAACACTTGTCGTTTGAGCTATACTAGTGTCGAAGTGTCGCAGCTCGTCTACGCATCTGCTAAAATGACCACGATCAAAGCAGCGAGAAACAGCCTTTGAATGTGACACCCAATTTGCTTCTCCGAAGAGAAGCTTCCCAAAAAATGCCAGCTGGAGGCTGCTCAAGCAAATGTCAGCTTTAGTAGCCAGTGTGATTGTGGGAACATCTTGCGAGCGTGACTCGCACTCCCAATTCAGCTACTCCAGCCGCGTTAATATCGAAGCGATAACGCGTGCGCGAGTGGGTTGCACCAAAAGTCACGTTGTCATCCGCGAAAATACGAGTGATTCTGTTGAATAGTTACGCCGGGTTTGCGAGAAAGATCGACAACGAATGGACGGAGAGCAACTGGCCAGTCGCTGAGAGGGCATTGTAAACAGTCGCCTGACAAGATACACAATTAGAAAAATCTTTTCACGAATACTTCTCAAACCTATTGTATTGTATTTGCCTCTCCGATTAGAGGCTTCCCAAAAAAATGCCGGCTGGAGGCTGACCAAATAATGTCAGATGTTTATTTTGATCGAGGGGTTTGACTTCCTCGCACTCCTAACAGTTAATCCAGCCACGCAGCCGCCGAAATGGCCGCGCTGCGTGCAAGTGGGTCGAACCACCGCCAACTCTTGGAGTTCTCCAACACGTGGGGCGTCAGACAGCAGTCACGCCTGGTTTGCTAGGCCAATAAAAGGTCGTGTCTTGTCAAATGGTTTAGAAACGTTTCTCCCTTTCCATCTCGTTCTCGTTCGCCCGAATAATATCGTGAAGCTAGAAAAAATGTCATGGTTTGACTTTAACACTATATCGCTTCTTCTCTTCAGTGCAATAAAAAAGATTGCGAGTATTCAAAGAGAATTCACCGAAGATTGATCTGCCACACAAACCAATCAAGTTCCCAGGCGTTCGGAGCTTGTTTCTTTCCTCTCAAAGAAACGGGATGAGAAATGAGGACGGTGAAGGACGATGTCAAAATTTTCCTCGCTATGATTCTCGACGTCGTGTTCTCATATTTCTCTCTTCACTTCCCATTCACTAAAGTTATTGTTCAGGTCTTCGCATACATCGAAGGCTTCAAAAAGACGCGTAGAAAGTCTTTACAATTGCAAGAGGCTTTACAACAAACATTTTTCCGCACGGTCCCGTACCGATATTCAAGGATGCAAGGGTATCACCACACATCTTCCGACAAAGTGATAGCACCTAAGCGATTGGCATTTCCAAAGCTGAAACCAATTTGCTGGCTTATTTTTTTGAAACCATACAGCAACCCGATACAAGGTTTGTGGTTCCTTTTTTTCGTAGTAGCGTTTCATTTAGGCGGATGAACCATAATCTGCACACCTCCTATGGCGATTTACAAACGAGAAACCTGGACCTCAGCTTCAAGTGCTCTAGAGCCATAAATGGTTTTCTCAGCGATGGCTTCAAGTTCGTCACTTTGATTCACCGTGGCGAAAACGGTGCATCTCATGAAGACGCCATATTTGGCCAGCATTCATGCGAGACACCAATAATGCTAGAGGTTTGGTTTCCTTCCTAGACTTATCTTTCAGTACGTGAGGTGTTGGCCGGCGTATTCATGCGAGGAAGATGAGCAGTTTCGCTAAACTCTTTCCACAAATTATGTCGTCGGCTGCGACCTGCTAATCCTGCGCTTCTCGAGATTCAAGGACACTCTCATTGTCACTTGCATTCCTGCAAACTCCTTTTTCAAGCTTCCCAAGACAAAAGTAAGAAGCGCTGTTAGCGGATGCTCATCCACTTCATAAATACGTCCAAATAAATAAGAACTATTTTTTGTATATTGAAGTGAAGAAGCAGTATCTGTCTCTGGTTGCTAGAGGTAGAGATGAAGCAGGACAACAAGGCTGAAGGTGGAAGTATTCTCTGACGACTGTTCGAGGCTGATACGAAGACGATTAAAGAATAAAACACTCCTTCACTTTACTTGCTGTGGGAATTTCATCAATAGTTCATCACCGAGGTCATCGAAACGAGTGACCAATCTCGTCGAATGTTCTTCTCCTGTGAAGAACGAATGAAAAATGGCTTTGGGGGGAAGAAGTAGGAAAGCGAGGTCAAAACCGTCGTTCCCTCCTCGTGCCCTCATGTCACTCATCTCATTCAAAAAAGCTCCGAGGAGGAGAAGGGGAGAAGGTCGAAATTGGCCTCGGTTCAGCCGCTAAGTCCTTTTCGCTCTTTCTCGTGCTTGACAAATGCCTGTTCAGATTACGCGTAGAGCGTTGCTTTGAGAAGACGCTTAGAAGGTCTTCAGAATAAAAATAACAGAGAATTTGTTTTTGGAAGAAGTGGTTTGTTGCCTGTCTTACAACCTTCTTTTGTTTCTAGACGTTTATGGACGCTATTTTATGGCTGCTCTCTCAACCCCTCCGATAGAATATAAGGCCGTCATCGAAATAGAGATGCCATCCTAAACAATCCCCATGGTTACAGTCGATATATGAAGGATTGCTGCACGTCATCGACTGCCTGATTGTTTCGTTACTTTTACAACGATTCCTCGTTTTAGGTAACCTGCGGAAGCTGACAATGGACACTTGGAGTGCTGATGAACACTGTCTGATCTTCTAACAATTCCTCAAGTCTCGCTTAATTACAGCACAATTTTCACCGCCTTCACATGTTCAAAATCGCGACGACAACGAGCGAATGACTAAAATCGATGTTTCAGTCGAAACGCTAAGTTGTGACTCCATCACATTAAAATGCAATTCCAACGGCTAAAATTGTTTTGTGACGTGTTGGAATTGCTTTACATTGCACACGAGGGTCGTCGCAACGTAAAGATGTCCAAAAACTTTCACCTGATCGCTTTCTTGCATTATGTCAGACCAGGTGATCTGCCGTGAGGGCAAATAGCATGCTCTCACAATGGGTGAGAAAGTGAAAAATCATAACAGAAAGTGGGCTATCGTGACACCGGCATGAAAATTCTTTTTTGTCGTTCCATGCTCGTTCAAGCAGAGACTTCTCGATTTTATAAATCTCTCTGAATTGATGTGACATCCTCCAAATAAGCTCTGTCCGGTTTTCGAAATAATCATGATTTTTTTATTTAAATAAAGAAGACATGCCACCATCCACGGCCGAACCAATCAACTCTGTAGAAATTCACGGCCAGGTTCTTCTCACGTCGAAGAAAGAGATGAGAAATGAGGGTCGAGGGAAGGATGTTGCCAGAATTCGCCGCTCAGTGATTCTTGAAGTCGCGTTCTGTTATGTGTTCTCTTTCATGAAAAGTTTTGTTCAGGTCTTCGTATACATCGAAGGCAGCAAAAAGACTCATAGGAGATCTCTATTAATCTGAAGAATCTTTCGAGCAAGTCTTTTTCGGCTCTTTTTTCCTCTGAGTCACGGATGCAATTCATCAAGGCACACCATCAAAATGCTCTCCATGCTGCCCTTAACGCTTAATTCACTCTCCACTTCAATCTATTGATTTGCTTCTTCGAAATGGGAATGCAGTCGGCGTAAGGTCTGTGAGTCACATTCTTCGTGATGACATTTCATTCAGCAGAAAGATCCACTACGACAATCAACAGTAGAAGAAAATCCTTCAGTGGTCTGCAAGCAAGAAACATGAACAACACGTTCCTACGCCTCAGACATGAATGATTTCTCAGTTGATCCGCCATGCTTCAAGTTCAAGTCGATCACTGAGATTCGTCGCATCGAAATAGTTGCAGACGAGCGCTTCTTTGAGCCAACGCGATCCCACAGGTTTGTTATAATTCCTAGATTTATCCTTTAGTGCGCAGACGGTTGAAGCCTGTCCTGGAGGAGAACTTCATGTTTGGAGTTGCATGAAGCTCTCATATGTTTCTCATGGATACGTTCTATTAACCGCGAGCTTCAAAACAGCAACATTACAAAAACAGAGCTACTTCAATGAATAGTGGCAAACACCTTTTCGAACCATCCAAATAAAAGTCTGAAATTATTGTATAGAAGAAAGCGTTCGCACTCTTGCAATCTGACTAAACTAAAATGGCCCTGTCCCTCGTTTGACAGCGTCTTCTTCCTTCACAACGAAGTGCGAAACTGTGTCTATCGGTGATTTTGAGAGAAAGAGGAGGGGGCAGCAAACATCAACGATCCGTCATCAAGACCTTGACCACAACTGATCAATCTTCGAAGAGATTTTGCATGCCCTGAAAATGTTTGAGAAATGACTTTAGCGGAAGGAAGGAAAGGGAGGTCACCCTCGCCTTTAATTCATCTCATCGAAAAAGTATCTGCGGTGGAAAGGGGCACCACAAGGGAAAATTGTGCGTCGTTGCTTTGCTTCCTTCTTTCTCTTCCGTCTCTTTCTTGCGGATTGTTTCAGTTGTTTACGTACCTATTCAGACAACGCGTAGAGCGATGCTTCGAGAAGACGCTTAGATCGTCATCAGAAAGAGAATTGCGGCTATCAAGCGTGTGTTGATAGCCGTTTCAACCCTCTCGATGTTCAAAGCCAGAAATATGACGCCAAAGGACAAGGATAACTATATTTGTTAAAAGTCAGTGATTTCCTTTTTCATAAAGGCATTACAGTGATCTACCACACATTTCTCTCGTACACACCAGCGGTAGGCGAGGTTTGTGGTTCTTGTTCTTTGTTCAGGATGTTTCAGGCTATGTGTATGTGGTGGAAGAAACTAGATATTTATTAGCAGCCCGACGCTGACGACAATTTATGTTGTACCAACGAGCGATAAGATCGTCTTAAAGTTGCGATGCTCTACGTGTGAATGCGTTTTCGATTAGTCGATCATGTTTCTGGTTCTATTTGGCATTTAGATCTACTGTGGGATTATCAAAGATGCATCTTGTAAGGACGTCAATAGATGCAGCTTTTGCCTAAAATCTTGGATAATTCTATTTCAATGCATCGTTGGCAGTGTCATCATGATGTTACAAGTTTTACAAGTTTTTATTCCCAGGGATCAAGGCGGTACGCCTGCTGGGCACGGAGAAGACGAGCTTGGTCCCGTGGATGGAGATACTGCCCGGGCCTCTCCAGTTGCCAAGTTGCCTTGTTACTTCCACAACGATTACGCTCTGCCGATAACTTGCAGAAGTTGAACCCTGAGCATTACGACTCATCAAGACTGCAC
>JAQIXL010002538.1:0-12727 GCA_034700245.1 Poikilolaimus oxycercus | reverse complement strand
TGAAGGAGACTCTTCCAGAAGCAGGACGACTCCAACGACGGCGGAGACCACACTGGCCACAACCACAGAGCTCGTCGTGAAGAGGTTCGAGTTGATGAAGAAGTAGATGAAGGAGACTCTTCCAGAAGCAGGACGACTCCAACGACGGCGGAGACCACACTGGCCACAACCACAGAGCTCGTCGCCATATTCAAGTTGTTCACAACAACGGCGAAGCACTGTGCATTGCGCAGGCAATTCTTTCTATTTTAAGCCCAAGATGTCTTGCATGTTTAGGCGAAGCGTGAGTTGAACTCGCTCGGAAAGAAATTCGTCGACCACTGCAGTGAAGAAAACTCGTAAGAATTTCCAACTCCGCTAAAGTCTTCAGTTCGCTCTTCGACCTCCAAGTGAACTGGATGTCAAGCCAGTTGAAGAATCTTCACTTGGACCGTCTGAGAAAGTACCGCGAGTTCAACGCTGCGGTTTCGCTTTGTTTCGGAAAGCTTGAATAAATGAGACTGAGAGTGATTACTCAAGAAATGAGAACATTTCATTGAAGTGCATCAATGTCGCAAGAATTCTGCTTGTACGACGACCGAGTGAACTCCGCGCTTGTGGAAGAGACGTTTGATGCGACGGAGAGCGCGATCGTAATCGTCCATTCGATTGAACGTAACACAAATTCTGGCAAGATGGCGGCTTCCAACCAGCGTCCACACTTCCAGTTCTTCCGCCTTGACAACGTTAGGAATCTAGACATTCGCTTTTAAGAGCTCTCTCAAACAGAAAGAGAACGCTTGCCGACGCTACGCTACTTTCAAGAGCTGGTAGATCAAGAAACCCGGGCGGACGCCGCAGAAGAATGGCGGCTGTATCCGACACTAGGGACACTGTCACAAAGCTAATCATGGACACGAGCAGCAGGCTGAAATGTAAGCTTCGCTGATCGGGAAGAACCTGAGCAGCGGGTCAATGTAGTAGATTAGTTGTGAGTGAGGGAAGAAACAGACGAGGAGCGCCGAGAGGATGACGAACACCGAACCGGCGGCGTCGGTGGCCACGTGCAGAAAGACGCCGCGCATGTTCATGTTCTTTTGCGCGGGGGCAGACTGATCTTGTGCTGTCTCGGCGCCTTCCTCGAGAAGCCTCACGGCAATTCTCTAAAGAATTTCACTGTGGTTCTTTTCGGACAAAATTAAAGTTATGGGAGAAAAATCTTTTCAAAATCTATCACATATTGGTCTGCCCCAAAGACCTGAAGGCTTTGCCGTTAGTCCCACGACGTTCTTCCACTTCAGCGGTATAAACGTCTTATACCCCCAGTGACAACAAAGTTTTCGTTCAAATGCTAAAAGAACGCAAGAGCTTCATATTTTTCGCCCCAGTTGATATTGGACCGTAGTGAAAGGATATAGAGCGAACCGTTGTTGAGAATGATTCTGACGATAGTTGGCCTGCTGACGAGTCTATGGTGGATCGTTTCTTCAGTGATTTTTGCCGTTCTACTTTTGGTCCATCAACTGTTTGAGAGCTGTGAGAGTGGCCGTGGCCTAGGTTTCAGCAATGATCAATGTGAAGTTCCAAACTGTGGCCTCCATGAAGAATGCCGAGTGAAAAGATGTTGATGAGCAGACCGATAACGCCGACGATGAGCACATGCAGCGGCTTCGAAATAGGATGCGGTCGGATTAGCGCTCCAAGCGCTTCTAGTGCAATCATGAAGCATATCGAAAGCAGGAAGACGCTGTTCACCTAAGGAGTGCGATCTGTGAAAAGAGAAGAAAAACCTGCGCTCCGAGAACTTCAGCCCGCACATATCCAAAACTGTTCCGTGAAGAATGCAGCCGAGCAACCTGAAAACTTATTGCCTCTATTACCGTAATCCGACCTTGACGCAAATCAAAGCAATCGCGATGGAAAGAACGTCAGAAAGCATATGAAAGGAGTCCGCGAGCAGGGCGATTGATCCACTAATGAGGCCGAAGACAAACTCGACCAGGAAGAAGCTGAACGTGGCCCCCATGATGACGCCAAGTTTTGAAGCATTTCTGAACTTGCTTGTTGTCAATAAATAACAGGTGACTCACTTGTCCGTTGGCATGGGATGATCCATCAACTCAACATCTTCTTCTTCATCGTCCTCTTCCTCGCCTGCTGTCGTATCAACGGAGAGAAGAGGAAGTTCGTCGCCTTTAGCTTGGGGCGTGCTGGAAGCGCGGGACGCCGACCCCTCGCCGGCCTGAACAGATTTCTCCGTCATGGGGGCTTTGTTTCTCGCCTGAAATCGAGCACTTTAGGACTGATTATCGTTTAGATTGAGACTCAAATCGATTTCACGCTTCGCTATTGGCAAAGACAAGTCGAAGCCAGGCAATCTCTGCGCTTTTGCCTGCATTTCGCCATTTATCACTACAGGATGCCGCTTAGTGAAAAATAGAGGGAAAGGGAAAAGGGAAAGAACATACGCAAAGGCCTGGTGTCTGGCAAATGAATGGAGCCCGAGAGGGCAGACGGAGAAAAGGGGGAGGGTGCATCCGAGGACGCCTACACCTGCGCGTCGGCACATGCATCGGTTGAGTCGACGGCAAATCGGGTTCGTGGTTTATTGTTATCTTTTTATTGGCCCAATATTGCGGTGTTTTCTGATTTGCGCAATTCGCAGACGTGGATATTTAGGCAAGCGTTGTTGCAAAATTTCTTCGCATGGAAGTTTGTCATTTTAATTTATTTAGTCTGTGAGACCAAAAGTTGCAAGGAGCACTCGATATTTTCGAATCATTTTCATTTCAGCTAACAATAACCCAGGTCCGTTGGCTTGACTACTTCTGGGGTCTTTCCCCAGCAAGCGGACCTGGGAAGCTTGCTGCTCTACGAGATTTTTCTGAGGAAAAGTAATAAATTGCCCACCTGACCACATCGCAATGCGTCTTCGCGCGCATTCCGCGGACTTAGAGACAAGCCGAAAAGAGCGAACGTACAAGAGAAAGAACTCTAACGTGATGTCACTGAATGTCAAGAAACCGCAAACTGCGGCTTTGGGCAACCCGACCACTTTATACCGTCTTTATTGGGCAATTACCCATCTTTTGCGCCAAAGAAGGCGCAAGTGAAGGATGACGAAAATTACTCGTTAAATACGAGTGCCATTACAATCAGAGACCAGCCCTCGGGGACTTCGTCAAGTAAAACGACAACGAACCTCCACCAAAACGTAGTCAACGTGGCTCGAATGGTGTGGGCGGTTTCTCGAGGTTGTGCTCAGGTGTAAGCCGCAGACAAACAAAAGAGCGCAACTCAAGTTGCCCATGGCGACGTCGCCCCACCCCCATCCTCCTCTTTCGTTTGTTCGTCTCTTGTTTTCTTGTTTTATTCGCTCTCTTTTAAGAACATTATAGCAATTTACCTATCTGCATTTTGAAGGAAGTTCATGCCAAAATCTCGCCTAAAGCAGCTCAAACTCTCTTGGTACTACCGGCTTCTAGTTGGATTCTTCATCGCACAGGTTTGAATTGGTCGTCGTGCCTGGAGAACTGCAACCCTGGACAGGCGGGCTTATGCATCGTCTCTCATGTTGCGATTTGCAAACTTAGCATTGCGAACACCTTGCTGCTGCTGCTTGTCCTCGCGCACAAGGCAGGCTCCAAGGCAATATCCTCGGACACCTTTAGGGTTATGAGTTCTCCGAGAAGGCCGGAGAGCTATTCAACTTGCTCTGCGCGTTGGTGGTCTTTTCCGGCGTCCTATTCGTGAACACTTCGCATGCCCTCGAGATGCTCACCCACAGCGGACATGAAGACGGAATGCAAAGAAGTCTCAACCACTCGCTCCTGACCGAGAACGAAGATGCTCACAAGCACAGCAGTGTCATTCCATGTAAACACTTTATTGTTACTTTTGAGACATGGAAATGCAAGTCATTCAGTTCCTTTCGCATGCGTGGAGCTCGTCGACGTCATCCTGAAGTCTTCATTACAACTAGCCGGAGTTCTACCGGCACTCGGCCTTCCTCTTGCTTGTCGATTTGTCCTGCACACTATCACACCCCTAACCGTTTGTCGGCTCGGTGGTACTTCATTTAGACAGATTCTTCTGCTTTATTCCACCACTGAATACCTAGAACTGCTCGACAACTGGCTAGTTAACCATCTTGACCCGATTCTTGCGATAGTTCTATCGCTCGTACTCTTCTTATCCATCATTCCAGCGTGTTTGTTTGTTCGTTTGGTGTTTTCCAAGTATTCGCTATCAAAGTCCTCGAGCGTTTGCTTTAGTCCTCGAGATCAAACCATTCGTCTTCGCAGAAACGCCTGCATGTTTCGAATCTGCTGCTTTCAAGAAGGAATTGTCTGAAAAGGTGAGGTATCCGAGGAGAAGCACTCGCTTTGTGCTTCAGTTCGACGATGCGATATGCACTCATCTTCACGTATACCGAGCATGGCCCGTTGGCTTCGAGGCGATGATCCACCTGACTTTACAGGTTGACTCTTCTATTTCGCATTTTCTTGTAGGTGGATAAGAGAGAGGAGAAGTGGTGGTCCCGGGCGGTGGATCGTTTTCAAACAATTGCTAATTATGTGCGCGAGACGCTCACCGTCGGCGGCGCTACAAAAGTTGGACGACTGCTTCGCTGACGGCTTTAGGTGCTGCTGGAGCCAAAGTTCGTTTGCGTGTCGGAGGAGATTCAGCCGTGGCTCGGCTGCGTTCGGCGGGATTGCCAAGAATATGAGCGTGGCTGTTGCACTGAGACAAACTGAGCCTCCTCTCAAGTGCAAGCTCTTTCAAGGCGTCTGCTTCAAACAAGACTTCCACTTCGACTTCCTTCCTTTTGCACCCTTTAACTGAAAGAGTTGTTAGCCCGGCGTCAGACTGAATCATATTCATCAGACTGAGACACATTCCTCTCGCCTTCTCGCCATCTCTCCGCTCCCTCTTCTCTCTCGTTCTCTAAACAGCTCTCTGTGGCCCGGCGAGTTTTAGTGTCACCTACATAACACTCGAAATGGAGCCTGGAAACGGCTTATGATGTCAGCCAGTTCCCCGAGGCTTGGTTTCGTCAGACGGATTCGTCGTCACTTTAATGTCTCACAAAACAAGTTTTTGGTTTGTATCGGGTGTTTCATAATTATTGAGACTATTTTCAAGGCGCTTTCCTTGAAAAAAGTCACAACAATTATGAAACACCCGATATTTGCCGCAGCGGATGAATCACCATTTCACAGGTCTCACTAGCTTAAAGAATTGATAGAAATGGTGAAGCACCACAGAAATTCCAAATGGAAACCTTCTCTCAAGCGATACTGCGCACGATTGGAGCATTTCTGGTTTCGATAAGATTGGCAGAATTACGAGAGCGAGACGATAAGTGCATAAACACGGGAAGCCGAGAAGAACAGCGTATAAGCACATGCTTCATGCAACGATGGCGCCGGGCCTATCGCTTCGACTGCCCTCATAGGCTGATATGCGCGCGCCTATCGCTATTTGTCACCTGCTTTGTTTCACGTTTTCCAAAGTTTAACCAAAGAACCTCGAGCTTACATACTTCGCAAGCTCTGACCATCTCTAGTACATGTCGACCGTATCAGGCTGATAACAGCAAAGCTTCAACAACATTAATAATGCTTCTCTTTTTTAACACTTCTTGTCTTGACTAGAAAATCAACAAACCGTCCTGCCTGCTTCCCAAGATAGCGCGTGCATCAGCGCGCTTTATTTGCCCCTTGCCCTATCGCCCTCACTTGGCGATCCCATGTCCTCTCTCGTCGATTTTGCGTCTGCGCATTTATGAAGACGAGAATGTTCGAAAGTCGCTTTTCTGCTTTTGTAGGTTAGAGATTTTTCCTTTCACCTGCTCTTCATAATTCAGAAGATTGCGATATTTCAACTCGAAGTAAAGCATATAAATCTTTTGCTGTCATCCGGGTTTGGCTCTCTCATTCCCTTATGTAGCGTGTAGATGAAAGACTTCAGACGCTTTGGTAGTCAGTGCTCAGAATCTCTACCACCGGATTAGCAGCTCAATAGCCGTTCTCTTCTTGTTTTCTCACTGTACTGCTTCACACTACACATGCTTCAGGCATGATCAATAGGACCAAGAGGAAGAACGCTCTTCAGCGCCGACAGTCTCCTAACGTCTGCAGCATTTGTGGTGCCAGGGCGACTGGACACCACTACGGAGCCATTGCGTGCAGTGGCTGTCGTTCGTTCTTTCGCCGAACTGTCATTGCAGAACGGATCTTCGTATGTTTCGTCAACAATGACTGCAAAGTTGTCTCCGGTGAGCGAAGCGTGCAGTTGGGTGACTAATCTGTGTCGCAGCCGATAAAACTACTTGTCGAGCATGCAGATTCAGAAAGTGCTTACATGAAGGGATGAATGCTCTCGGTAAATTTTTCACTTGAGGCTTTCCACGTTTTGCAATTGAGAATTGCGATGCAAAGTTCGACCTTTCAGCCATTGAGGATGCAACAATAAACAGCAACGCTCTTGCTCGTCTTCTCGGCAAGCGTCAAGATGCTATACATGCTCCTGCAACGAAGGTAGAAATCTGGGAAGAGGCTGAAGCACAAGTTTGTGACCAAAAAGTCATTAAGGTTTAGGTTCAAAAGTGGCCACTGTTGAATACGGACGACTTTGTGACTAATCGCATAACACTTGTGACACGCTTCGAGTCCATCGTTGCCTTTCTACGACGATCCACCTTCCGCGACGAGAATCATACTGGACAGTCGCTGCGTTTTGTGCTCTCATCGCCCTCAGTCTTGGGTCAGACGCTCAGACCGTATTCGGTAAGGGCGACTACGATTAGATAGCAAAAAAACAAAACAAGGAGGGCGCACGAGATTGTATATATAGTTCCCACAAGAATTATCGCAAAGTATTTTTGCAGCAAGCACAAGTTGGGTCATGCGGACAATGCGAACCAAAGCGAATCAGCTGGATTTTCTTCGACTTGCGTGTTTCCATTGAGTACGTTAAGGCATTTTCCTTCTTCTCGAGACTCTCAGAGAACGACCAGGCACGTTGCTTTTATTCTCGCAACCTTTTCAGTCGACGCTCCTTTGCCACTCGAGTCTCCACTGCATGATCCTCACGCAGGTCTTCGACACCATACAGACTAAGTCCGACTCGCTTCGATTTCCTGACGGATTTGTGCTTCTCAATCGACTCAAGAGGTTTTGTTTCATGCTGATTAGTTCTAATATTTGCAGGAAGCGCTATATTCCCCACGGACTGGCTGAAGCCGTCTGCAATCAAAGCATGAGGCCGTTGCTTCGACTGCAGCTTGACGAGATCGAATACGCGTTGCTGAAGGTCATTGTTCTTTGCGATGCTGGTGCGTTTTGATTCCGTTGTTTCATTTCGATGCAGTAGAGCTCGAATTTAATATTTAGCGGGACTTTCCGACGAAGGACGACAGGTTATTGACGGCGAACGAAACGCCTATGTAGAGGCGCTATTCGATTATTGTCGTCGTAGCCGGGGGATCATGCAGGGAACGTTGCATTTTGCCAACGCTGTGATGGTTCTAAACACGCTCGTTCATATCTCCCAAAAGCTTCGTTATCTTCACGTTCTGCTAAAGGTTTGAAGGCCGAACCCTTGAAAGATGCAAAATGCTCAGATGAATCATCAAAACAAGCGCTTCAGCAAATACAACGCGTATCCGTTCGTCGACGAGCTCATGAAGTGATATGGCCGTGGTGAATCTGAGTGTTGAGAGAAGGCCGCTGGCTTTCAAGTCCAATATTTGGGCGCATCGTTAATGTCTCTGTTGAAAAGCCTTTGTCTTCCATGTGAATGTAACGAGATGTGCATAAAATGTCCGAATTTGCACCGTTCATAGCAAAAACCATCTTCTCAGAGATTTTGGATGTCGTTGACAACACTGCTGCATCGCCATAAACTCTGATCTAGACAAACTTGAGTCTCTTCACCATCTTTCCTGGGCTTTCATTGCAACCTCTCTCGTCAAGTCCCTTATCCCTTCTTTCGAAGATGCTTCAGGAACTCTATCTCTCTTCTTCAAGATTGACCAGAATGACCATCAGACTGGAGCATATTCATCAGACTGAGACACATTCTTCTCGTTCTCTCGCCGTCTCCTCTCTCACCGCGCTCTCTCGTTCTAGTGACGGTTGACGTGGCTCTGTCACCACTAAACGTTTCGTGTCGTGTCCGACTCATAATGCCAGACTATAGAAGTGAACGCCGAACGAGAGCACATTCATAAGAATGACTCATTGTCAGTTGCTCTGATTAGCCTCCTTAGCACTTGATTGCTGCATTGCAGAAATCAAAGCTGAGGATTGCCAGTAAGCAACAAGCAACAGACGCGAACATGTGCCTACCAAGGTGCCAAGATGAAAAGAGACAGTATCCTCGTTCTGACCACACAGACCTGATAAGCCTTAACCTTCTCGTCTTTCCGTGTTTTCTCATTCGCTGTAATGTTTTCGTTTTTCTTGCCAGAGTCTGGGGCATGAGTGGTCTCAACAAAGTTCAACAATTTATTCAGAACTTTAAAAGCATGTTTCCACCGTCCTGGCACTCAGTGATGACCGTGGTGCGCTTGCTGATGAGCGTGCGAATCGTGATGAGGCTGTTGATGCGGAGAAGGGCCGTGCACGCCTTGGTTGTGTGCTCCGTAATGCGCCTGTGTCTGTGGATGTTGTGCTTCTCCATGAAGGCCGTGAGAAGGCGCGTAGCCCGGCTGACTGTGATGCTGTTGCTCGCTGTGCGGAGCACCGTGAGTCTAGACAAATTCATCATTCGACAAAGAAACGAAGCTTACTGGAGTCACGTAGTGCCCCTGATGTTGGTCATGCAGATTGTGATGCATCTTGAGAGGAGAAGGGGACAGGGATAGTTCCGACTTGAAGGACGAGAGAAAATGATAAGGAAAAGGCTGTCCCTCCTTATAGAGCCTTCGACTTTGTTATTCTTTCGAGGTGGGGCGAGGAATCAACTGTGCTAAAGCGACAAGTGATTTTGTGCGCAAGGACGATGACTGTCTGAGTTGCTCAACTTTCTGAGGTTGGAATATCTCCGTCGCTGGCAAACTTGGCGATTCATTATTCATCGCTTCTAAAAAGGAGGGGCATCATAGTCAATGACAAGAGAAAGAAACCTAGAACGCTTTGAGATTGTAAAACACCTTCACAGACGCATTTTAGGACGCCCGACTCGGTGAGCAAATCGTCAATCACTGATTCGAGTGGATGAACGCAAATGGACTTCTGCATGCTAGAACAACATAAAGAGAGGCGCCCTGATGTCAAAGAGGAAACGAGTTTGCGGTCGCATTGTGAACCTCGCGTGGTTGTGCCCCACTCAGACGTAAGCTCTATGCCCGCCGATTCCCAATTCACCTCACGCAAATGTCTACTCATTTGTGCTGGTACGTTTGTTTGTGGTGTCTTTGAAAAGTACAATAACTAGAAACGAAACACAAAAATTTAAGGCTTGATGACTTTCTTCCTACTTCTTCTTGCGGTTTTTCTTTTTGCGTTTGCGATCGGGCTATTCAAGCCTTCGAATGAGTCGGCGCACGTTGTAGAATGGCCACTGAATTCGAGTCGGTGAGAGCCTTCTTCAAACGCTCAATTTCATTAGAGTTCCCGTTCTTGTTCATGTCATTTGGCGACACGGTGACCGAGCCCCCAGTGGACTGCCTTATCCAAAGGACGAACATGACGAGACGGCATGGCCACGCGGCTGGAATCAGCTGACGAACGTGAATTCTCTTCCTTCTTCAAGTGGGATGTTCTTCAGTTAGGAATCCAGCAAACCTATGATCTCGGAAAATTTCTAGCACGCCGCTATAAAGGCGTAGTTTTGCCTGAACAATTCAACAAAAGTCGGGTTCGCTCTGAGAAACAAAGACTGTGCAGGTTTTGATTGTTTCTTCTGACTCTGAGCGAGCACTGGAAAGCGCCCAAGCTGTTGCCGCCGGGCTCTTTCGCCCGGAAAATGGCTTTGTGTATGTGAGAATGTAGGAAGATTTGTTCAGATGGTCCAAGGAAGGCCTTCAAGACTGGCAACCGACGCCTATCCATGTGGCGGCTTTTGATGATGAAGACGATCCTGTTGGTCGAGCTTCTCATGCACAGTTTGCAGCTTTTAAAACCGACCTCGTTGAACTGCCCCGCTTACGACGAGGCAAGAAAAGAGGACGCCGAAGTAATTCGCAGAGTTGAAGCAGAGTTAGATCGCTAGGCCAAAGTGATATAACCCGTTTCAGATATGCGGAATTTTTAGAGTTTCTGAAAGAAAAAACCGGCATTGAGACAATTGGCTTAGAGGAGGCAGCCGGCCTCAATGACATCCATCGCGAGGTGACACATTCTAGTAGGCTTTGAAGATTGCTTTAGATTGCCCATGGGCTAAATCAGCCGGAATGGGTCTACGAAAAGCGACCAGAACTAAACGGGACGTCTGTTCTCGATGCGCTGACGCAGCTAAAACAAATCGCACAATCATGTTTTTATCCAAAGGTCTGTAACTAGTGTTGGAAATGAGCTTTTAGGGAAGTGCCAAGGACTTCAATCACGGGCTAGAAGCCAAATTGATTGGTGGATATTTACTCAATGATTGGCTGACCAGAATGAAGAGGAAGGCTAAGCATTATCATTCCCATGCACAGGACAATCTCCAGATTGTTCTCTATTCTTCGGTGAAGAGCACTTTAAAAGATAAACCTTCCAGCACGAAGGCACGCTGAATGCTTTGATGTCTGCTCTGGGTGTGAAGAAGAATCTTCTCATTCCATATGCTGCAACAATTATTGCCGAGCTTCACCACGAGCACAATGGCTTCAACGTCGAGGTGCTTTTTTCGTTGAGCAAGAAAGTAGCGCTTCAGTTTTATTATCGCAATGACACGCATGTTCGCCCGTATCCTCTCACTGTGCCGGGATGCACATTTTCGTGTCCGCTTGGGAAACTATTTGAATTCGCCGAGCCAGTTCTCGTACCGTCGCTCGATAATCTCATCGAGGTCAGTTTAGAGACTCGTTTCAATCGCTCTGTCTTCAGCTCTGCGGACAATCCGGCCAAAAATGACTGCCACACTGCATTGCATGCCCGAAGACCAAATCGCTTTTATCATATTTTTCGTTCGCCCAAGCTGTTCTGCTTCGTGTTGCTTTTAAGCATTTCGGTTTTAAAAAAAGCATTGTTTTAAAAAAAAACATTTCGGATCATGTTTGATGAAATGCACAGTCTGACGTCGCTTTCCAATGGCCGATATCGCCCGTTCCAGCAGTCTGAGGATGAGATTGGGATTGGTTTCAACTTCATTAGTAAAGGAAAGCGGAGATCATCGCGATGTCTGAGTACATATATGCCATCAGACTGAGCCACATTCATCAGACTGCGACACAACTATCAGACTGGGACACAGTCTCGCGTTTTCTCACGGTCTCGCCCCCTCCAATTCCATCTCCCCGCTGACAAGGCACTTAGAGAAAACTGGATGCCATTTTCGACGAGACACAGAACGGCGCACGCAGAAGATTATCTTTTCCGAATTTTCATCTGTTGAACGATAATTCTAGTCCGATTGCAAAAAGTAGCGAAACTATCAAAAAAACTGATCTGATTATTTTCTAATTAAATGTTGCTATGCGCTCGGGGAGAGAAGCTCCTAATGCACTAGCTGACGAACATGAGACAGATGTTTCTATGAAAGTGAGGAGTGACTCCGTGAAGAGTTGTGTCCACAGCAGGCAGCAGACTGCGCCCAAAGTGTTGACATGCGTCGTGCGAAAACTTTGATCCACTCGAGGATGAAAGTCAACCAAAGGTTCGTCATCAAGCAGTACTTGAGCGAATGATGAGCAGTAAATTTTTAGTGGTTCGCATTCTCTTGGCACAATGAGCGTTGCTCTTCTCATCGTAGTTGCTGTTCTCGCTTCAGTCGACCTGATATTCGCTAAAAGCCATTCGGCTGAGCTAAGGTTGTTCTTCTTGTCCTTGATGTTCTCTTCAAAGCTATGAAAAGCGGTTTTAGTCACCCACAAGTGCCATCTTACTCACCGTCGGTCGGACTTGGAAGTTGGCTTCCTTGGAAGAAGTCTAGCGCTTCGTTCGGCTCCGCGTATCAGCAGAATCCGCACGGATCAAGATACCCGACAGGCATTCCTCAAGACTCGCATCATGCGATTTCGACCTACGGCCACCATAATTGAGAACTCTACTGCAAATGTTGTTCTTCGTTTTAACTATAAAAATCAGTGACGTTACCCCCCCCCCCCCCAAAGAAAATTTGCCACCTTCAAATTTCTTAAATTGCACTGCAGTTAGCAAAAGATGACACAGGTGTTCCGAGTGCCGAAGATCGAGTTTTCCGAGGCATCGCTTATCTATGTATCTTATAGTTTCAGCTGATTGTCAGAAGACGGCGTAGAGGCAGAAATGGGCGAGTCCGCAACCAGAAGAACACTCCGGTCATTCTCACAAGGGCGAGCGCAACGTGAACGTGAGAGCGGCGCTCATCCACGTCGTCGGCGATCTTCTTCAGTCCGTCGGTCTTCTCAAGGCCGCCCTCATCATCAAGGTTTAACACTCGTTCTCCAGAGCCTTCAAAGAGGGTGTCCACAGGGGGTTCCCAGTTTTCTTCGATCTTGGTACCGTTGGATAGCCCATCCCTCGGGGAGTGTTATTTTCTCTACAGCCCCATGCGATTCTGCTTCCTGTTGAAACTACAAGCAAAACGAAAAGCTTGCTCTCGAAAGTAGCCCATT
>JAQIXL010002537.1:0-12731 GCA_034700245.1 Poikilolaimus oxycercus | reverse complement strand
CCTTCGGATCGGCCATCTGCCCGGCCAGGAAAAGGCGGCAGAAGTGCGCCGAGTGCTGCACTCGACGCAGCACCTGCACCTGAAATGAGACACATTCAGACAATCTTTAGTCAAATCAAATAAGCAAGTCGGTTTTGATTCGGATCTTAAAGAACACTGAACAATATTTCGGAGAACTCTGCTGCATAGCGGAATGCGGCACATTTTTGGCCGCCTTTAACTCCGGTGATATTCTCCAGAATCTCTTTTGAGTGATGATCTTGCAAGCAAGAGGTTTCTCCACCACGAGCTCTCTTTGATATCAGTTTTGCTTTTCAGATCATTGGGTCGAGTAGTTCAATCAGTATCCTTCTGCCATTTTGCCAGGCGTGCGACTTCATTGGCTTCTTTTTGTTTTCAGCCTTCGGACCTCCATGCTGAGGTGCTGGCTGTGGCGCGGTCGGATGTATTCGGTCTTGAGGGCGGCAACTCGGCCCTGGCCATCCTCGACCTTGTAGACGGAGCCGAAGCCCCCCTTGCCCACGCGCTCGAGCACCTGCGGCATATTCTTTCCCGGAAAGCCCTGCCTTCCAGCCGCAGACGAAAGAGCCGTGCTCGAGGCTCGGCTTCGGCACCGAGGAGGTTGTCGAGTTGCTCGTCTTCTGCTCGGCGCTCGTCTCCGCCGGCGACGCTGAAGGCCCGCCTCTCTCTCCATCGAAGGAGGCCTCACCCAGGTCCGTCAGCTCGACGGGCTCCGAGGATGTCGCCGTCGTCGTCGAAGACATCTCGCTGCCGCTCCGCGCGTCGACGACGTCCTGACTAAGAGGACATGAACTTGCAAATCTTCACGACTGACAATGAGAATGAACGCTTTGCATTTCGAGACATTTTATTTCAGCAACATTCATCCCGTCAAATGCAGCACACAAACCCTCGAAACCCTCGAAATTATGCAAACATTTTCGGTTCAACATTGGCATCTTCTCTCGAGAGCAACAAAGTCGTCAACTGCAGCATCATGAAGGAGGCAAAGGGAGATGGTCTGCACACCGCTTCCAACAACTTGAATTGTTTCCCTGAAAATAGCGTCAACGCAAAATAAAAACCTACTAACCCTAAAGGACTGACACCGATTGCTGTGATTTTAGACAACGAAGACATCTTTGATGCCAGAATCACTAGTCGATCTTCAATACACTCGCAATCGTTTACCTGAAAAGTTGAATTTCATAAATGTTTGCCAAACATACAGAGCATTCCAACACCTCCGAGCGCGTTATGTGCTGGTCAGCGCCTACGGAAATCAGAGTCCTCTCGTTTCGACCAACTCCCCAATGAAGGACTAAACAATTGTTTTGCTCTCTGCCAATGAGGTAACCTTTCACTGGACCCGTGTGGATAAGCCTACAGCAGCGGTCATCGCTGGGATCATCGTCGTAAGGTGTATTACAAGGTAATGCCGTGAGGACATGAATCACACCGACGGCCGTGCCAACAGCGATTTTGTACACGCGCATGCTGAAATCTTTATCGCGAACACATCTCAAGCGCATCGTCGTTAGCGCTCCGAATCCATCTACCTGAAAGGGTTGGCTTACACACTACGATGAAACAAAAACCAGGATCTTCTCTGGTACAGCTGGCCAAATGTTGGTCAAAGTTGACCAGCGATAAAGGTAACCGTCTGAAGCTATTGCAAAAACCTCACGACGCTCTCTTTCAATGGTTGCTTCGGCCTGAGAAATATTATTAATTATTTAATGGACGACCGATAATGAAACTCACGCACTTTTATAAAATTGGCGTTTTTTTCAACACTTGAGAACTGAAAAGTCCCATTCAGTTCCAACTTGCTGTTCTGCAGATCATGCCGTATTATTCTGCCAACTTAAAGAGCTTCTAATTTATGCTCACCTAATCCGATCTGGATAAGTGGCCACTATATAGACGTATTCGTTGCGATAAATCATTTCTTTGTCAAAAACATCGAAAAATGACACGAAGAGTAGCGGCGACTTCGTCTCACTTTTCCATTCTCTTCCAATGGAAAGCTTGGCTGTTCGTGCAAAGCTAAGTGAGCTATGACCATTTGAAACTGAATTGTCTCGGTCCCCTTCCATGGTCCAGAGCATAAATCGTTCTCGGCTGCCGCTGAGAACAAAGTAGTCTTTCCTAAATCCCTATGGACGTGCCAGGCAATCTTTACATGGCTCCGAGGTAGGAATCCATGGAGTGAACAGCATTCGTGTGATACTTCCTTACTGATCGCGATTCGAGAAGGCCTAAGAACTGAAATTCGAAGAAATAAGGTAGAGCACCAGAATCCTTTGGATGCACAGTGACGAGAACTTGTCCCTCTGAATCACCGAACACAAGCACTTTAGCACCGAGCCAGTCCGACACGTGAACGGCTGTGAGGAGGGAACGATGAAGAGTTCGTTCAGCGAAAACCCTTCTTAAGCGCACATCGTGAACCTCGAGGCCCTAATTGACGTGTAAAAATGAACATGAAAAGACCTTCTTTTCCCTAATGAAGAAAAATCGACCACTTTCTAGTGAAAGAAGCTGAAACTCCCATTGATCATTCAATTCCCCGCATTGAAAACGGAAAACGAGCGTCTGTGGTCGATCCATTAAAGTGTAGAGAAGGAATTCTCTCTGTGAAAACATTTCATGAAAGCTAATGAATGATCTCACTCCTTTGAAGCCCGCAACGAAATTCTGCCCCAGGTGTGAGTAAATTTGTTCAGTCGAGTCGAAGTACTCGCCAACATCTTCAACCCCCCACGGCACAAGAATAGGAATGCCTGAAGTAGTTTACGTTTTAAAATCGGCTTTAAAAAATCAATTACGTGTCGAAGGCAGAGCGAACCAAGAGGCGAGTTTGCCATTAGCTCCAAGGGCATAAATAAAATGACCGCTGAAATAGATTTGTTTGACCGCTTTGTTGCCAAATATTTCCTTTGACTCCGTCAGATGAAAGAGGTTCATATCGGCATAATCCTGCTAACTTAATCATCTGATGAGAAAAAGAAACCCTTTCGCCTGATTCGTTGAAAACAATAGGAATAGAGGTCGACAGAAAGATTTCACCAGTCGTTGTTCCAATAATTGCGAATGAACGCCCGTATTCAACCGTTTCAAGATTGCGATTGGCAATCACGGAAGAAATGATCGGGTGGTTTGTGAACTTTCCTTTCTTGAAGTAAAATATGGTTTGCTAAGGAACAGAGTAACCAACGATTGGATCTTTGAAGTGTGCAGCCACTGTCACTTCCAATTTCTTCATTCCAAGACTTTTCATTGCGATGTCGTAGCGAAGCTCGGCCATGAAACGCCAATTGCTTCCAAGCAATGCCTGAATCATTGAGAAATAAAACGGTCTAGCAAAATGCTTACAAAGCAGTCAAACGCGGTGCCAAGAAGAATTTCCGGCTCCCCTGCTTTCACTGCACGGGCGGAGGTTATCTTCATCGTGTTGCCGTAGTCCTTGCGCACAATTTCTGAGTAACTTCTCTTGTTTCCTGTTCAAACAAACGATGTCCCATTTTGAGAATGGTGATTCCGCTGTCGGAGTGTAGAGCGAATGTGTCTTCAGCGACACGAAACATTGTTTCGCCTCTCAGAGAATCTTCAGGTGGTGTTGGACAAGAAAATGTATCCAGGGGCTGACCCAATTTTGCGAGACAAATTCTGCAAACTGCTGAATTTTGCGCAACTCACGTTCCATTCTTAAAATACGCAACGACATCGTCGCCCAGTTCCTTCAAAACCGCGAAGCCCTCAGCGCCAACTCGTGAGTGACGAAGTGTGGCGGCGCATCCATCACCAAGCCATGTGCTGACAACCAATTGATTGCCCGATTTGGTTCCAATATTCTGAACACTTTCATAATGAAAAGTGAAACAAACCAAGTAACGACGACGATTTTTAAGAAAGGTAGCAAGCGAGGAGATTTCGCCATGTTCCGTACGAAAACGTGAAACAAGATGAAGACGCGTCCTGTTGACGAGTTTCCATTGACAGATCTCGCCACTCGAGTCGCCAGTGAAGAAATGAACTGAGTAGTGACAATCTCAACGTTAAAGAGAAACCTTCTTGAACCGTTGATCCGAGACAAATCGATTTCGGTTCATATTTGTGTTCGAAGGCTGCAACTAGGTGCTCACTATCTTTTAGCGACCATAGTCGAACAGATCTGTCTTGACTGATAGTCGCCAGAAGATCTGGGGATTTCTTGTCGAACGCTAAAATTCCATTTACGGGTCCCTAAACAAACCAACGAAAACGTTTTCGAATGCCACAACTTGCCTCATGACCATAAAGTTTGACGAAGGAAGAGGGACGACTGGTTTGTCCTGGAATCTTTGCGCAGACTTGCCAGAAGACTATCTCGCCGTCTTTAGTTCCGCTCAAGCAGGAAAGTCGATTTCCTTGAAGGTTCAAGAGCTTTATGCAAGTCCTCAAATTGCAGAATCTAATGATGTATTCCCACTTACGGCGGTTCACTAGTGTAGCAGAAAGCGGTTGACAATTCCTTCAGCTTCAGTGTCAGGATATTCACCTCGAAGAATTTTACAGTGTTTGAAGCGAATGCGACTGCGAACTAAAGTCAGACTTATTCGAGGACGTTAAACCAACCACAGCTGAATCCTTCGAGGTAGAGTCACATGACAAGAGATCAAGAATGGCTTCGCTCAACAAGTGAATGCGGCTAGGGCACATCGATCCGCCCTCCCGAAGCTCGTCTTCTCTCACCAAAATCAATTCCCTTCCACCGCTAGCAGCAACCAGATCTGAAAGTTTTTCGGATAGTGTCAAAGACTTAAACCTTCTGCAATTTGGCAGGTGCTCGTGACAGAAGCGCCACTGGAAGAGAAAAGAGTAGTTCGAATGGCCGTGGCTGGTGCGGGATCCGCGATTCCTTCAAGGTGTAGCAACTCAACAGATGGGCCATTTCCTGACGATTTTTAACTGAGTGACAAATTACCTGAGAGGAGAACGCGTTTGTTGTTCCTCAAGGTGATTTCGGAAGCACATAGTCGCGGTAGATGCACGATCCACGCGTCGTTCATTACGATTTAAAGCTAAAACAGAAGAAAATGCTGCTCGGACGCGAGTGACGCATTGCCCCCGCGTAGTTTGAATCGCGGGGACAAACGACGTTGTTTACGAAATTCCGCGCATTGTCCGAATAGTACTGCTGCATCTGGAGAACCGAGATACGAGAACACTACTGGGTTAGATCGAAATTGGCTATGATGATCGAAAGAGGACTGCGAGATATGAAACAGACGTGTTGCTGGACAAAACAGTGATCGAGATAATCCCCCTCCAATTGAACGGATTAAGCAGCAGAACCGCCATCACCCCCAGCCCCCACCCCCACCCCCCTCCCTCTATTACGCCCTCTGTTGCTTGTTGGTTTGGCTATGTGCCTATTTAATTGAAGAAAAAAGCATTATTAAAGGAAGCTATTTTTGAGCAAGTTGCAGGATAGCCACGGTTGAAACGTTTTCTATTTCTTTGGTCATGTCGTCTAAAGTTTTATTAGATTTGACAATTAGCTAGGTACATTCAAGAATTCTAGCTATGTTCACATCTTTAGATCAATTAGGCCAAGCAATCAGTTGGACAAGCGGGGAGTCTTCCTCGAGGGCGACAGACCGGGCGATAGACTCAATTTTCTCAGGGAATGGGGGAGGCAAGTGGACAGGCGACGAGGGGCCCAAGTCAGATGCGGCGGCGCCTTCGATGGCGACGGTGGCGGTGTCTCGAAGTCTTCCTCCATCGCCCTGAAAGTTGCCATGACTACAAAGGGATAAGGACCCACGAGTCGTCTGAAACTTTGCTTGGAGCTGCGTCTTCACCCGACTCATCATCAGAATCGTCGAAGCGGAGACGAAAGCGGGGACAAGGAGCGTTGAAGATGGGTGGCGAGTCGCCTGCCGTCTCGTTGGACATCGAAGCGTTCAGGTCGATTACCTGAGAATGAGATGCTTGAAATGAAATGAGAGCATACTGGTCGGGGAAGAGTGGGCAGAGGGGCGCGACCTTCGAGGTGCTCGCTGATTGACGGATGTTGAAGGAGCTGAGAAGTGGATGGCCTTTCCATTGGGTCTGGGTTCATCATCCACAGAACGATCTCTTTCAAGGAGGACGACATCGCTGAAGAAAATTATGAACGGAGAGCAAAGCCTACATTGGAGCAGTTGTTCCGGAATCTGCAAGGCCCTCAATAGATCCCATCCATCACCGTTTGCCGGAACATCCAAGTCCGTCGCGACTTCGAGGATGGACAGGCCAAGAGAGAAGACGTCGGCTTCCTTAGAAGGCGAGGAGTTGAGAACTTCCGGGGCAAGGTAACGACTATCGCCTTCATCTAGCGAGTGCTTCTTATCCTGCAAACGGTATAAAAAAAAATAGAGCGACACTTACGTTGCTCAAGTCTCGAACAAGTCCGAAGTCTCCGAGTTTAGCAACTTTGTCGGCCGTGAGGAAGATGTTCTCCGGTTTCACATCAACATGGACAAGGTCGTGTGAGTGAAGGTGGTGGAGACCGAGAAGAGCGTCGACGAGGAACCCCCAAGTCTCCTCTTCAGGCACTGAATGCCTCGATGTTGCATATTCCCACAGATTTGTCTCGCACAGTTCCAGTTGAAGAAAGAGTCTAAAGCTAGATTGTTGAAGAGCGCGATGAGACTCACATTCCGCTCTCTTCCCAAGCCTTCTCGAGGTGAACCAAATTGGGATGCGCAGGTAAAAGTTCGTGTTTCTGCACTTCTCGGAGCTTCTCCTGTCGATCAAAAGCCGATCGAAAACGAGTCCGCAGGCGCTTCACCGCGTAGTGGCGACTGTCTTCTCGAGAGAAGACTTGGAAGACCTGAAACGAAGGAGTGTCAGGAAGGTAAAGAGAGCAAACCTCGCTGAAGGATCCCTCGCCGATTTGTTTCTCAATCTCAAAGCAGCGTTCAAAGAAAGTCGCACCTTTAGTTGAAGACTGTGGCTCAGTCACTGAAGAGAGTTGACAACAGAATGCATTACTTACTTGGATCTCGCTGCGAGAGGAGAAAGGAGACCCTCGTCGGTCTCTGCAGTTCGAATCTCAGTGAATGGAAGCGACTCTGCTCAGAGCGCGGTGCAGGCGGCACTCGGAGATCGGCTCGACACTTCGGCGTCGTCAGCTCCTAAGGCTAGCATTAGACTTGAAGGAGGACTACTAACCTTCTCTCTCTTTGTGCGAAGCGGCGAATCCGAGTAGACGGGCGACTGCAGCTCGGTGAGGGGCGACGTCCACACTTGCCCCGAGGACATTGTGAGCCAGAAGCAGACCTCGTCGGAGACTTACTGCGAGGTCGACTGAGAGCGACCCGAGAATGCCGGGGAGAGAAGTGCTAAAAAGCGCGAGGGGACGAAGTGCTAAGAGGGGTCAGGCCGGTTCTTGCCGTCCTCGACGTCATTTTCACACCACTGTTTTATGTGAAAGTTCAAGAGCCATCT
The DNA here is from genome assembly GCA_034700245.1 of Poikilolaimus oxycercus. Taxonomy (NCBI): domain Eukaryota; kingdom Metazoa; phylum Nematoda; class Chromadorea; order Rhabditida; family Rhabditidae; genus Poikilolaimus; species Poikilolaimus oxycercus. The sequence continues at coordinate 5,252 of JAQIXL010002537.1, read as the reverse complement.
ATGGCCCTCACTGACCTCGAACGAGGCTCGAAACGTCAGATGAATTGCTCAGCAATTTTGTGTCCCCAAGAGTATTTACTTTCATACAGAAGCATTTTATCACACAAGAGATTCGAGTAAATGCTGAAGTTGAGATTCGTCGTTTAGAGAAGTTCGACTTGAAAGAGGTTGTCGGGTGGAACGAGCACATTTCCGAAAATCGGCGTTGTGTCAAGGGGACCTTCAAGGGGCCTCTTGATTCGGAAGTTCTGAAATGATCGCTTGAGGACCAAATGTGGCGCCTTACCTGCAAGATGGAGACGAATCCGATGAAGAGTTCCATTCGAGCGAGAGCCTCGCCGGCGCATTGTCGCTTTCCCATTGAAAAGGGAACGAGACGTTCAACAGTGTCGCGACGGAAGGTCTTTCCGTCCGCCTTGAGAAACCTTTCAGGCCGGAACTCAGTCGAGTTTTCATAGAGTGGATCTTCACTCAACACTGTGTATAGGACACCCATCACCTAGAAGAATTTCAGTTGGGATTCGGCTTACATGAGTGTTTTCGGGAATATCAAGACCTCCACACTTGGTATCACAAGTCGTTCGTCGCATTACGTTGAAGGGAACGATGTTTCCCATTCTGGAGAACACAGGAAATGAGAGGAATAAAGAGATGAAAGGCACCTCTGCATCTCCATGACGGCCGCCACGGAGTAGGGCATCTTTGGTCGATCGTTCATGGACGCAATTCGATCACGGCCCAAGACTTCGAAGATTTCATGTCGGATCTTCTCCTGAAACAGAATAAATCGGAATTGGATGACAAACCTGAACTTCAGGGAACTGAGCCATGAAGATGCAACCCCAACGGAGGGTTGTCGAAGTTGTCTCACTGCCAGCGACGAAGAAGTCGACGCACACGTTTTGAAGCCTCTCGACACTAAAACCTTTGGTTGATACTTGTAGTTTTGAGTTACACCTGAAATCGTCCTTGAGACGCTGGAAATACGCTTGACAGAAGGTGTCTGGTTCCTTGTCAGGAGTGTAGTCTTTGAGACTTCGGTGAATATCGACCAAGACATGATCGTATAACTAGGAAGGTCAATAAGCTCTCGCACCTACAGTGTCTTTCATTTTATCGAATCGTCCTTTAGCCTTGTAGCCGACGATGGGAACGTATTCTAGCCAGGGAAACCTGAGGAGATAAAACGCTTTTTTCCAGCTCTTACTGTTTTGTCATAAGCGACAGAATGTTGTTGCGCTGCTTCGAGATGATCTCCGTCATGATGTTGGCAAAGATTTTTAGTCTGCAATCTCTCATCAAAAAAGGTGGTCTCCCTCACCTCTCGCAATCGTCATAGGAGTAAGTGTAGCCGAAGAGAATCGCATTGATGACGTTTCCAACAAGAAGCTACAAGACTGTAATAATTAAGCAGCTTGCATTCCGAAGTGATAACGAGAGAGAAATTTACCATGAACTTATATGTCTAAACTAAAATCGATTAGTCACCTGAATGGGCCAGTGAAAATCCACTCGATCCATATCGGGAGACTTCTTTACGTAGTCGATACAGTCGATCACAGAAAATTTCACCTGAATAGTTGGGGTTTAGTTCATATAGACCAACCCTTTCTTCCATGAGATTCTTGCCCATTCCAAAGTCACGAAGGATATGAAGAGACGTTCGACGTTCCTCCTTCCATAACTCGCCCTGCATCGACAGAGTGATTGCAAGTGAAACAAACATCGGAGAAGACAATTCCGCCGTTGTTGCGCTGGAAGGAGTTGTCCGGAAAACCTTTCGGTCGGCCGATGAAGTCGTCACCTGTAAACGGAGTTTCATTTTAGTCTAAAAGTGTGGCAACGCTTTGGGTCACGTTGAGACCTTGCCAACTGGTGTTTCACAATGAGAAAACTTTGCAGCTATGTACCACTTTTGATGAAGGCCTCTCGAATATACTCGAAGTCGGTGATGACGACTATTGGATGTGGCTGCCAGAGAGTGAAAATCGGACCGAACTCTTTGCGTAACTCGCAAATCGTCTTATGTCGGTTGTGCATTGGCACCTGAATAAAGGACTTGACTCTCCTCGACAACGCACCTGATGAAAGTTGCCCAGGAGGGGCAGTGGTTTTGGTCCCTTCGGATATCGAGCCACGCGTCGATAATAATGGATCACATAGACGACGACAATTGCGAGGAAGACCAGAACGATGGGAAGTGCCGCCATCCTGATAGAGAGATCTCCTAAAATTAGATGAACGTCAGTCGATAGAGTGAAATGTCCAAAGAGTGCACCTAGAAAAAGCTGATCGATTCAAGAAATGAGCCCGCTACCCGGGGAGGTCTCACAATCAGAGAGCAGCGATCAGGGTCTGGTTCTAGTTTGTCTTCCTTAAATACGGGGGAGGAGGGGGGCTACCATGTCCGCATGACGGACGAGAGATTGTGACGAGGAGAGAAGAGACGACGAGACGCCATGTGGGTGATCAGTGATGTTTCTGCATCTTCTCCATTGAAACCCCGTAACAAAATGCTTTGAGTGAGACCGTCACGAAGTCGCACAAGATGGAACAAGGAAGAGCTTTACAGTAGAGAAGTAGACCTATTGAAGAGTATGACTGTTATGCGTACTGCAGTAGAATAATGAGAAGATAGACAGCAGTAGCATTACTATCGATAACAATAAGAACCATGTTTCTGTTCTACATATTGGCTGCGTTTTTGCTTGACAAAAAATCAAGCAATCGCCTGAAACTGTTTGGTTGATTTTGACAAAAACGCGGGAATCATTGGCCAATGTGCTCAAAATTATGCCGTGCTCCCGTATTCTCTTGTATTATCCGTGCTCAGGCGCTGCAAAACAGAATGTGCTCTTTTTGTCGCGACACTTTTGATGTGTGTTATGACCAAGGGAAAGATTTCTAACAATAAGTGAGCTTTCAGTTAAACCTGTCCCGGTGCCGACCTTTGCCCGTTAATTAAGGGTTCGTTAAGGTCAGTTACAACGCGACGACGAAACTACGCCTGGTCGATGTACTCAGTTGTTCTTCGACGTTGTGCCCCTCGTCTTTCTTGTTAGAAGTCGGAAAGTGTCACATGATATTAATTTCTGGTGGGCTATTTTCTTTTCACCCTCACAAAATGCTTGCATGATCAAGAGCAGAATGTGGTTGTCTCCCAGGAGCGTCAACTTCGTCAGGGGTGCAACTGGTCCAGAAAATATGTAAATGAGTGACGAGGACGAAAGATTTCCTCTCGTAAGTCTATAAAAGGCGACCAACTGATCGTGTTGGGTGGTGAGCGATTCGGGTCTTTCAGTGTGCAAGCCTCATTGTCACTTAAAATGTCTGATCTGAAAGTGGACCGTCCGACGCTGCATTCCGTGCAGTTTGGCCATCGAACCCGTTATTTGATATTGGTGATTTCAATTTTGTGTATATCTCTGACACTATCCAATTCGTTGGCCATGAATTTCACAGTTATCTGTATGTTCAAAGAAGAGATAGTGAATGGTAAGGAAAGGACGACTTGCAATGACAACTGTTCAGGAACGTTGACTGAGGTTCCACTTTTCACGAACAAGGAGCGCGATGCTGTCTTCCTTGCCACTGCGATTGGAGCCATCGTCAGCACGCTTCCAGTCATCAAGCTTCAAGAGATATTCGGATTGAAGTTTGTTTCTGCTAATTTCAAATGATTCTTAGAATTCTCATCGTGATTTACGGGTTTCTTTCTGCCGTTGCCACTCTTCTCACACCGCTAGCAGCTAGCTTCGGTGTTATTCCAGTCTTCATTTTGCGACTCTGTCAGGTTTCGGCACAATGTTTTCCTGAAACATTCATTCTAGGGTATGGCTCTAGGTGTATCGTATCCCGCCCAGGGCACAATCACGAATCAGTGGTCAACCCTGCACTATGCCTCCACCTATGTTTCTATCATGTCTTGCTACCTGCAGTTTGGACCGATTATTGCCATGCCTCTGGGCGGCTTGTTTTGTTCTTCCTCTTTCGGGTGGACACCTGTTTATTACTTGCTTGGGATCGTGACACTAATTTGTCACATCATCTTCGTCTTCTTCTACAAAGACGAGCCTCAGATTCACAGGTTGGAGGTTATGAGCTTGAAGAGAAAATATTTTCAGACATGTCAGTGACAAGGAGCTAGGAAGACTCTCACGAAATAAGGCAGGCACGACGAGTCGTGAGCCAGTTCCATATAGGTCGGTCAATAGAATAAAGCCTAATAAACATTTCAGAAAAGTAATGACTGATCGTTCGGTTGTGGCCATGTGGGTGGCCTCAATTGGCACTCACATCGGTTTCCAGATCTTTCTTCAATACAGTCCCGTTTATCTCAACACGGTAAGTCAATTCTCAATCACAACGTTACGTGCTCAGATTCTGGGCTTCAGCCCGGCCACCACGGGTCTTCTCACAGCCTTCTCTTTCCTTCTTTCGGCTTGCATAAAAATCACTGCTGGGCCGATTAACGACAGAACAACTTGTCTTGGCGAATACGCAAAAGTGATTCTTTTCTCGAGTCTGTCACAGGTTTGTCCCTTTTGAGAATTCTTATTATGAGTTGAAGGGAGTACTGACGCTGTGTATTCTCGTTCTAGCCTTTCTGCCACGTGAATTGGCCGTCCTCGGTCAAGTGGCCTACACTTTATCCATTGCATTCTCTGGAGTCAATGTTATTGGCATTTTGAAGTGTGCACAACTGGTTCGTTTTCGCCTTCCTAATCCGTTTCTAGGTCGCACGCCAACATGTTCACTTTGTCTTGGCGGGAATGTCGATAAGCAACTACAGCATGATGATCGTCCTTCCCCTTCTCATCACCTTCATTGTACCCGATAACACTTCGGCACAGGTTGGAGTCTGTGATCGACTACAAGGCGTATCAGTGGTCCCGTCTCTTTATTGTGGGAGCAGTCGTCGTCGTGGTCTGCAATGCTTATTACCTGTTCTTCGTTGACACCAAGGCCGCCCCGTGGACCGAGAAAACAACTTCGGAAGATGAAAAAGAAGAAAAGCCAGAGGCCCCAACGTCTGACAAGAAATTCTGAGAAACCTATAAGTCGCCCCCCCCCCGCTTAGAGTGTACCAGACGACTGAATCGCGATTTTGACGATTTTTTGGTGCTGTATAAATGTACCAAACTAGTACTCCGGAACGGCGACTCCGAACCTGGTTCCCCTAATTGTATGAAATTCAGTCACTCCGGTACTGTATCATATAATCTGCTTCCCCCCATAGTGTCAGGTTTTCA
>JAQIXL010002536.1:0-12743 GCA_034700245.1 Poikilolaimus oxycercus | reverse complement strand
CCTGGCACTGGAGAAGCCCGGGCAGTATCTCCATCCACGGGACCAAGCCTCGCCTTCCCCGTGCCCAGCAGGCGTACCGCCTTGATCCCTGGGAATAAACCTGTAACCTGTAATAAAGTTCCTTTTACGACTGAGAATTGCAATCGCAAGAAAGGCATTTCACTCCGTCAGGTCATCATGAAGAGCTTGACAAGTCGGATGCATCCAAAAGCGATTTACGTTGCTGATCTGCAAAATTTGAATCCGGAGGACTTTTGAAACCTTCATGAGAAGATTGAAGTAGCGGTACTTTTGCGAGACGCGCACGTAGAGGCTAACGATTGCGATGAGAGAGGCAAAACGCATCGACCCTTCAGTGGTCCCGTGGATTCGTTGACAGCGTTCTAGCAGAGCTTTTGCCACAATGTTCCTCTCGGCTTCGACTGTTCTCCGACCGACCATGCTCAATCCCTCGACAGCTAAAGACGAACGCTTATGTAGAATGTTCAATTTAGCAGAAGAGAGGTTCAATAAGAAAAAATGTGTCCACAAGAGATTGTCTAGTCTCTTTGATCAACGTCCTCGTTAATCCCCTTGAGAGAGAGGTAACGAACCGACGTGACATAGCATAATCGCCTTGAGCAGGGCGTACTCGCTCTTCGCAATTCGTAGTTGGATAAACGGCAGCACACTCTGACCACAGATCGAGTCCAGAAATGTGTCAGCGACGAGACATTTTCTGCAAGAAAAAACCACCTCTAGTCTGGCTGTGTCTTTTTGCTTCAGCACATTAGTGTGCTCAGGGATACGGTAAATGATCAGGACCAAAGTTCTTGTTTAAAGCCCCTCGTGAGCTTGTGCAGTGAAAAGCACTGACATTCCCAACCGTATTGTAAAACGACCATAGATTAGGCTCTGTCAAAAGCTTTCATGTTGTTGCTTCCCTCTTGGTGCAAATTAAAATATCTAGCACAACCAACTTCTTCATGTGCTGGACGAGAAAGCCGCCTCCGGTAAACATGAACGTATCAGCTTCGTGCAAATACGCATCAAAAGCCGTGGTGAGGAAGGCGCAATTCAGGGCGATGCCGCGGATAAGAACCGCCTAGACTAATGGAGCAATTGAGGAAACGAGCGGCACCTGGTCGTGCAAGGTGAGACGTTGAAAGAACTCGAAAGTCTTGGCGTATTCAATCGCGATTAGAAGGTCGAGCAACACCAAACCGTATTTGTTATCTCGAGCACGGGTTATGGCCACCTCCATTGAATGGTCGGGGTCCTCGATAATGGGCTAAAAATTGTTTTACGGGAAAACGGAAGCCGACCTCGTATTTGTGGACTGAACCAAGAACGGAACGCTGATGCAAGAGCTCCTCCAACTTCAAAGTTCCGTGGAAATGATACCGAAATGTTGATCGTCTCAAGAAGGAGACTCGATCTTCGAGAGCTGTCAGCAAGCCAACAACCCGCAGTGATACGCTTTCGTCGTGGAGAAGCAGAAGACTTTGTTGTTTTCGAGCAATTTCCATTATTCCATCCTCACAACTCGGTTCTTGCTTCACATCTGCTAAGGCTGGAAGCTCTGTCGATCGCATGTGCGTATTTCGTTTGAAGAGAATCACTAAAACTTGAACGTGTACTGAACAATGGCTACCGTTCGGATTCATTCCCACTTGGATGCACTTCTTGTATCGGCACCCTCGACATCGAAATAGTCCGCCTAAAAACTAGCCAAAGAACGGGAGCGTGACCACAATCTCTTCCATCTAGGTCGCCAAGACAAAACGGTACACGCTTCGAAAGAATAACTCTTCGGAAGAATGTCTTGCAACTGTTACAAGCAGCCGCCTAAGAAGATCAACATTCCTCGACAAAAAGTTATGCACAAACCTCATAGTGAAAACCACTGGCCTTCCCGCCGCAGATCCAACAACTCCTTGGTCTCACTCTGCTATCGACGCCCCGATGAGCACGCAATGACACCGTTGAAAACATGCTCACCTGCAAGTTCTTAGAAACTCTGAGACGAAAACACTCCGTGTGAAGAAAAGGTTTCAACTCCAGGGAAACAAAACAATTGTGATGCATCGTTTCAAGTGTGGGCGAAATGGTCTTTGACTGTCTTTTTGAATGACCGCAAGAAGAGGCAGACGAGCGGGTTTAAAAGAGAAGAGGCGCCAGGGTTAAAAGTGCGTGACTGCCCGTGAACAATAGGACCTCTTCTTAAGAGGCCGCAATTCATAGCGACCGTAGCGACCGCCACAAAACCTTCGAGAACATGGCAGATCCGCATTCTACGTTGACTGGCACGAAAAATGGCGCTACACTACAAAACTGCACGCGCAAAAGGTCACTCTAGGCTCTCGCCGCCTCCTCTCCCCTCCCCGTGTAGGTCAGAAATCCACTCAAGTGTGCGTTTAATCGTGCAAAATGGCACGTGCGCCTTTTACACCTTAAAGTGTGTCCAAGTGGTAAAGCTATCGTAGTCTCCGATGCATATTGCACATTAAGGGTAAAAGATCAGCTTGAAGCAGATTATAGTTGTGCTCTGCAGTACAGGCAGAATGTGTTTGCGAGACATTCAGCTTTACTGAAAAGAAAATTGGTACCATGCGACCCCTTCGCACGCCCCACGGGATCCCCACACTATAAACACTTTTTGGGAGAGGAAGTTTACGGTAGAATTATCCCAGGCAAAGCGTAGGCAGGACGATCGAAGGGGCTCAAGAAAGGTTAGTCATGCTATGCGAGCTGGAAATAAAGTTTCGCCGCAGACGTATTCTCAGTAAAGAAATATATGCGACACAGCGGAGCCATAGGAGAGCAGGGGAACAGCTGGACACGGCGGCGTCATGAGACGGATGCCTGAGATTTGCTGTGCTCAATGGATAAATGTGTCTAATAGCTTTGACGATGGTCTAGTCTCCCAACACAGAAATTCACGTAGAATGAGGAAATTCATGACAACAAGTGAGTATACGCAGAAAGTAGCAACGTCCGAGTTTTTTTTTCGAGGACTGGTAGAAGTGCAGCTCCTGAAGTATTTTCTTCACTAACCGCATGCATGGTAAGCGAAAGAAGGACAAACGAGGTCATGCAATTTCAAAATGAAACGTCGGTTATGAATTGTAGGGGCTCACCTGCTCGTTACACGAGCGTGTCCCTAGGCAAGCGAGCATGGCTGCATATGCAGTCTTTGCACTCTAAGGCCAAGAGATTTAACGACCACCGCGTCGGCTGACACTTCATACGTCACGCCTAGAGTGCTGTAAGACTCGGGCAGACTGAATTTGTACCAGAAAATCTGTGCATTGATGGCATGCTTTTCTACACGACTCATTGTCAAACGTGACAAAGGTTTTTCTTCATAAGTGTCCCCCTTCCGTCACAGCTTCGCAGCTGACTCACTGCCCGGCATCGATTGTTGAACGGCTGTCGCGAGAGCCTACGAAAATGAAGAAAACGAGTGATAAGGTCAGTCCGCCCGGCGGCTCCCCACCGCTTTTCTAATGGGGTTCGAGGATGAAGTTATTCGTATTGCTGGGCAGGTTCGCTCGACTTCTTTTCTTACAAAAAGTTTCCAGCTCCTCGTTGGGACGCCAGTCAATGCCGTCTATGGAATCTCCCAAAGCGGTCAGCGTTTCGCAATTCTCATCACGAAGGTGAAGTTTCCTTACGACAACAAGTTCTTTCAGGTTGTTTGGTTCGCCGTTCGCTTGATTATGGACGAAGATCATTGTGACGAGTCCGACCCGCTCAAGTATTTGATGATGGAGAATTGTCGATCGTTGGAAAGCGCCGAATCTCTGGCGTTGACCTGGAAGCGGCGTCTTGAACAAGGCAGTTTTCTTGACTTCTACGGCGGTAACGCTAGTGGAAAAGAGATTGAGAAGATCGACTTTGTACCAACACGCATCAAGGTTGGCCAAGTCTAAATGCTACAACAAACTTCAGAACTTACCAAAAGAGGCTCTAGTCAATCCGGATGCCTTCTTGAAGCCCGGCGACATCATTCAGACAAAGTTTGCCGGCCCGTTTAGCCACGAAGGTGTTTACATCGGTGTCGGTCAAGTTGTTCATGTAGCCGCACAATCGCTCACCAATATTGCCCGAGCAAAAGTTTGACGATTTCTAAATCTTCAATCAGATGCAGGGAGAAGCATTCGCTCAACTCGGACTGCTTGTTCCAAACTTTGCGGAAACTATTCACGAAGAAATTCGAATTCGAGTAAGACTTGTGGTTGAAAGTGAGGCTTAGGTCATTCGCATGAGGTTTCTACCGCCGGATGTCGTCGTTGACAGGGCGCTGGATTATGCTGGCATCTGTTTCTGGCAGAGAGAATACAACCTTCCCATGCGCAACTGTCAACATTTTGCCACACTTTGCGCGATTGGTTTCGAACAGAGTCCGGATGTGAAGCGAACAGTGAATGTGTTGAAAGTTGCGGGCCTTTTAGCCAGTACTCTTCTCCTGGTAGCCGTGTAATATTTCCGAATTAATTTTATGCAATATTTGATGTTTGTGACACTGGTTTATCGATAAATTTAAACCTACGTTGAGTTTACGAAAATAACTATTACGCAAGCTTTGGCAATTGCTTCGAGGAGCGTGACAGGTATGACAGCCCAAATAAAGCTCGAGTCGTGTGATAAGACGCGCTCTCGCGTTCGCAGAGAGCGTGCGACTTCTGTAACGGCAACTGTAAACTGACCGGCGAGAATTTTGAGATCCCTGTCACCATCCGTTGCTTTGGCTTTTGCATTCTGTGAGGAGCGGAGTTTTTCGAAACTCAACAACCTTGTTTTTGGGCTTTCAGCAAGGCGATAGACTGGCCCGCTGTTTGCCTCGTCTCGCATGCCCCATGCTTGGCCTATGGGCTTAGTGCGCATCGCTTCTCGTGTATCTCTACATGCGTCCTCCATTTGCTCTACGTCATCTGATCGCTTTCTGAAATCCTTACGCAAATAACGATCACGAAGCTTCAAACATTGATTCGTGACTGACTGACTGGCATACAGATCGTGTCGCCGAGGCTGAGTGATAAGGCGGCAGTCGACGCTTGACGGATCACGAAATGCGTCTTGAGGGCGAAGTTGATCGCATCCTTCGGGAGGTAAGAGCTAGATCGCCGACTTGTAATGTGTCGATAGACGTTTGTCGGAGATTTCGTCGATGCCGTTTACGGGGTTTCCCAGTGTGGCCAGCGCTTCGCCATTCTCATCACAAAGGTTGGTCATAACTGCACTTGAAGGTCCATTTTAGAGCTGAAAAACTCAATTGAGTGCCCGTTTTAGGTCGCTTGGTATGCCGTCCGTCTCATAATGGACGAAGACCACCCAGATCCTCGCGATCCGATCAGTCATTTGTTCCGAGACCAATGCACGTCATTGGAGCAAGCCAGACAGCTCGTCGCCACATTCAAGCATCACCTTGAAAAGGGACAATTTCTCAAGTTCTTCAGCGATGTCGACATTTCCACTGAAGATGTGAAGAATATCGATCATGTACCAACCAGGATCAAGGTACTTCCTTCGATAACTGCAGCACTGCTCTTAGACCCTCCCTAGAGATGCTTTGATGTATCCGGACGACTACTTGGAACCCGGTGACGTGATTCAAACTGATTTATTCGGTCCATACAGTCACGAAGGCGTGTACATTGGTGATGGCAAAGTTATTCACGTCGCTTCGGATGTTCTTGACCCACTCATCAGGAAGGTATTGCGTTTATCATTTCAGAAGAAGAAATAAACGCTTGTATTTTAGAAGCTCGCTAAAGCGCAAGCGTTTGCTCGAATTGGCCAACTTGTGCCGGACTTTACAGACACGTTCAACAGTGCGATTCGAGTTCGAGTGAGAAATTTGAGTTAAATTGCAAGAAATAAATATACCTAGGTCTTTCGGATGCGCTTCCGACGTCGTGAAGACATCGTCGCACAAGCGAGGAAATACGCCGCCAGCAAATTTCGTCTTGGCGAATACAAGCTTCTGGAGAAAAACTGCCAGCACTTTGCTTCTCTGTGCGCAATCGGCATCGAGCAGTGTGGCGACTTGAAGGATACAATCGATAAGCTGAAAACTGGAGCAGCATTCGGGGTTGGCGGTTTGGTGTTGGGTGGTCTCCTCTACGGTGCTGCTCGGTTCCTCTCTGGTACGCTAGAGAACGAGGATGAGAACAAGCCTTCCGGCTCTGGGCGTCGTCAAGTTGAAGACAAGTGGTGACTTTGCTCTCTTTTTTCCGACACTACAAGTTGTTTGATGCCAAACGAAAAGATGACGAATAAAGATCGGGCTGAAAAGAAATGTGATTGTTCACCAAGTCTCGCTCCCAGTGCGAAAATGAAATCTGTGCCCGTGGCAGAATCCTGGTGTTGAGACGGAGTGTAGCTCAACGAAAAAGACTTGAACCATTTTTGTCGACTTTTCTTTTCCAACTTAGTCTTCTGCGCTTAAGCCATTTGGATCTGCCTGACCAAGTAAAGGACAACGTTAATAAATAATGCGTGCTACCATTTTTAACCAAAAAGGTGACCTAACGAATGTATCACATCACGAGTCTACAAACAAGCTGGGCGTTACTCATTGGCTCTAATGCTGTACAAATCTCGCGATGAGCTTCTTGGCAGCCGTGCGTTTCGATATTGTGGCCACTGTTTCGAATTCCATTGGCTTTGTTGTGAACACGTACAATATGTATCTTGTGCTGATGGTGTCGCCACCTTCGCTCAAAGACTACAGACCTTTCTTAATGCTAATGGCGGTAAGTTTTTTTTTGCTTCTTCAATGATGAAATACTGGAATTAACAATTTTTAGGTGTTTGACATGCTCTACACGACTTCGATGCTTTTGTTCCAACCAGATCCATCGCCGCCGATTTTCGGCTTCACATTGCATGGTCCAGTCGGCAGTTTCAAGAGCCCGGCCCTCGGTCATTTCATGGTTTAACGCATTTATTTTCCTGAATATTAAAAAGTTAACTTTTCAGTTTGAAATGAGCACTTTCTGGTCTTGCAATATAGGCGGCGTCCTGACTTGGTCCATGACCTATCGCTTTATGGCCATTTTTAAGACAGGAATTTATTTGAAACGTTTTCTGCGAGTTTTCCCATTTAACATGGTGCAGAGTTTTCTTATGTGCGGCGCTTGGCCTTTGCTAATTGCGACCAATGCCGCCAGCGAGCAGGTGGCTTTCGACAAAAGGGCGAGTAAATGGCTAAAATGTTTAGGAACTTCATGATACAGCTGTCACTGGCGGCTATATTACATATGTAGAGAGCTTAAGAAATCAAAGTCAGACAATTTGTGCATACTCGGCGCAATCCACATTTGTGCAGATTTATATTCTCGCAAGCAAGAAATTTGTTTCTTGAAAGAGACATTACAATTGCAGCCGCTGCAGCACTTCTTATCGTTGAGAGCTTCCTTTTCGCTACTTCATTTTACATTTTTTGGACATTAAGAAAACTGAGAACGACAATGAGCGAACAGACCCGTCGAATGCATAGCCAACTAACACTCCTTCTTGTTGCCCAAACCATTTATCCGATTCTCTGCATATTCCTTCCCGCAATAATTCTTGTAGCATTTCCGGTGATGTCATACACCTCAGAAAAGGTTACCCTTGAGCAGGTGAGGCGAAGGATTTACGGGATTTCTTAATCACTTGTGTAGAGAACTGCTAGATTCAATCTGTTTCTTTTGGAATCGTATACGCTAGTCAACGGATTAGCTACGATTTTCTTCGTCGGACCATATAGAGCGCACTTCTTTGAACTACTCGGAAAACTTGTGCCGTTCCAGCAAGTGTCGAACCTTCAAGACAGCCGACATAGATGATTTGCCGAAACGAAAGCATAAGGAACTTCACTCGCTTGTTGACCCTAGTTCTTGAGTGCAATAAACGTTAGAGTCGGCTCAAGCAAGGATCTTCACAAAACACTAAAAGGAGACTTCAAATCCTCGTGAAAACCACATCTAATTGTAAAAGACATAGTCTCGTTTCCGATCTCTGGACCCTGAAAGTGTTCATCCCTTGTTAGCACATTGTGCGGGTGTGACTGTTCTGTCTCGTATCCTCTTATTCCAACTCAGCTACTTCCTTCCATTAGTTTTCCTTTGTATCGTATATTGTTTGCAGGCAATGCAACAAACATAGTTAGCAGTTTTAGACCCAATGCCTTGTTAGCACTTTTGAGCAAATTTCATTGCATTCAAGGGTAAGTGTACGACAGACCTGTGACAAAATCAATCGATCGTCCAGATTCGCGCACTGGTAAATATTGTCGGAAAATTTCATTTTAATAGCCCATTTGCCTCCCTCTAGCATTTCTGCTTGCTTGCAGGTTAAAAGCAAGAAACGATGGAGGAGATCCACGGCTGGACTGTTGTCCGGCAGGAAGATTGCTTCAATCAAGATGAAGAATCCGTACAGGAGTTAGTCGACGCTAATGTCGAAAAGGAGACGATATTCATCACGCGAAAACTCGAAGCTCTTTCCGTGTTAGAGAATCGGCGTAGCGAGTTGGAGGCTGAATTTGAAAAGCGAACGAAAGAACTCGAAGAAGAATATCAGAGAAAGTTTATCGAATTGGACGAGATTGAGAAGCAACTCCTTCATCAAAAGGACGAAATGGAGATGAAACCAAATGACTCAAAGAAAGCATTATTTTTGCGATTCGTTGATGTCTCGACGCAGACTGAAGAGGCGTCCCAGTCTCTGAAGCAAAAACGACCAATGACCGAAGAAACGCTCACAAACGGAAAACGTCTCCGAACTCATGGTTTCCCGTCACTTTTCGATTTGCCGATGGTTCAGCCAACTTTCCTCCGCCATGCCGACTACTTTCCTCCGCCGTCTTACTGGATCCCATTTCCAGAACCTCAAAGCAGTCCAGCGTACTGTGAACCGACTGATTTTGGTTATGAAGTGAGAGCGCCGAAGTTTCGGCGAGGCAAGTCCCATCGTGTTATAAAGCTGCCGAGCTCCTGACTTTCAGCAGCTTGTCTTTTACTGGAGAAAATATAAGTATCTTGGCGTTATCTCAGTATTTACTGTGTTCTACGTGAAATAAAGGCTGCGCCGCACAAATAGAGCACGAATGTTTTACTTTGGTTTGAAACAAGACGAAAGCGTCATTTCCTTCTCTCGCTCGTTGGTTAGGCGATTGAGATTCTGTCGAGGGTTGCCGTTGCCAGTAGTTGTCGTCATCACTCATCTGCTTTTCCTAGGCATTGACTGTTCCATTTCTAAAACTCTTCCCTTAGTTTCTTACTGTTGCTTAAAATTGCATCTCTTTCAGTCCAATGCGAAAGATGAATTGGGTTCTTCATAAGATCAGCTTTGTTCTTCTGTTTGTCACATTAGCAATGGCCATGACTCCAGCACCGATGGGATCCCACGAGTCGTGCACCCAGGACGACGACTGCGACCCGGGCATCTATTGTTGCATTGACCGCATTCACAACACATATTGCGCACGTCCGCGTGATTTGAACGCCACTAGAATTCCACGTCAAGGAGGGCCAATATTCAAGAAAAAGCCACGTCCGCCGCTCCTTCCTTGCTCTTCACCTTCGGTTGCCTCGCTGAACGTAAGCATTAAGCAATATTGCCTCAGCTAAAACTTTTTCGTTTAGATTGCCATCTTTATCCTTGTTTCCGTTGATAAAATGCTATGCAAACGCTAAATAAACTGATGGCATGCACCTAGCTCCGAATCTTAATAGCATTGCTGCTTTTGCTTTTGCTTTTGACGGAGAGAAGAAGGAGTACACCGTCGACATTCTCTCTTTTTAGAATTGGCAGAAAAAGGGGGTCTTGCTAAACTCTCAATAATGAGTCGTCCGCTATTGATTCTTGAAGACGCGAATGACAAGCGATGTGAAGCTCTAGCGCGAGTGATAAGAAGTAGGGTACTACTATGTAACTCAGAAAATGCTACTCGAAAATCCAACACAAGACAATATTTGAGACCGAATCTAACAAGCTCGCGTAAGCTCGCGTGCGTTTGCTTTGCGTCTCGTGAGACACTTTTGATCTCGTAAATTTAGTTTGCACAAGCGAAGACAGTTGAATCACCAACAGTCACGCCTTTTCCCTCACAAGCTGATAAACGCCCATGAACGGGACACGGAGACATAGATAGAAGAGTCAGTCATAAGGCGTCTCCAGGGCAACATTGCACCACTGAGACGCTCCAATGGGCCTTGAGGCCGAGGTCGCTCGCATCTGCGCAGAAGTAATTTTTCGTTTTCTGAATAACTCTTTCTTAGCCCTTTGTCGGATCGCCGGTTCAAACGATCTATGGAGTCTCGCAGACGGATCAGCGCTTTGCCATTCTCATAACGAAGGTGAAGTTGCTTCGTGGTATTTTTCCCTTTCAGTTGAACAATGCTTCCCTTGCCATACTTTCAGGTGGCATGGTTTGCTGTTCGCCTGATTATGGATGAGGACCACATTGATGAGTCTACTCGGCTCAAGTCTTTGATAAAAAAGCAGTGCGCATCTCTGGAAAAGGCGTTGCATGTCGCGGAAACCTTCAAGCGACGGCTTGAGCAAGGAAGATTCTCCGAATTCTACACCAAGGTCAATACAGCAACAGAAGAAGTGCGCAATATCGATCACGTGCCGACCCGGATTAAGGCTTGTAACACTAATTTTCCGTTAACACCAGCTTCAGGTTCTACCACGAGACGCTTTGATGAATCCCGATAAATACTTGCTACCAGGCGATGTCGTTCAAAAGAAATTTGCCGGACCTTATAGTCACGAAGGCGTTTACATCGGCAATGAGCAGGTTGTTCATGTCACGGCACAATCCAAAGCGGGCCTTCTCAAGGAAAAATTTGATTACGTAAGTATTTAGATTCTTTTAGTTCTAAAGCTTGTAGAAGAAACGCGCGTTTGCGCAGTTTGGCCAAATGGTTCCAGATTTCGCCGATACGTTTCATGAGGAAATCCGAATTCGAGTATGGGCCCAGCCGCACTGAAAAAAAAATCGATTTAGGTCTTCCGAATGCGATTTCTGACCCGCGAAGTCATCGTTCAACGAGCAAAAGATTATGCCGAAAGTCGCTTCCGTGAGAGGGACTACAATATTCTCATCCGCAACTGTCAGCACTTCGCCGCGTTGTGCGCCATCGGCTTCGAACAATGCGGCGATGTTAAAGACACGCTCAAGGTTCTCCAAATAGTAGGAACGGTGGCAGCTGTCGGCGGAGCAGTGGTTCTCGGCGTTCTCGGCGCGGCTGCAGCTATTGGTAGTGCCGTTGCTGATGATGATGACTAACTCGCAATCCTGCTGTTTTCTCATCAATAAAAAATTGATGGTATTGTTATTTGGTGTTTGAAATTCCGCTCCATGACCATGAAGGAAGGTACAGACAATGAAGAAGAGTTACCCATGCTAAGGGCAAATTTCTGACCCCGAGCCAGTGGTTGAGTGGCGATCTCTTTCCACTCATCATTTGACGGGAGAGAGAGGACGCTCTTTTCCTTCTCTCCTCTTTTCTTCACGGGCTTTCACTTGATTATTCACCCCGTTGCTTGCAGGTCCCCAGTTCTCATTCTGATTCTGTCAAGAGGTGCATTATGTCAGAAGCGATCAACTATTCCAACGTCTGTGAAGCCTGGACTTTTCAAGTTGAAGAGGAACGTCCAAGTTCTGTGGACGCCCAACCGCCCAGCCCCATTCCGGAAAGTTTTCGCGCACGCGAAACACTTCCTCAAGGATTTTCTAATGAGCGTGTCTATCATTCCGAGAAGAGACTGTTTGAATCCGTCGAAGACTACGTCGCCGCTAGAGTGGAAAAGGAAATGTTGGCCTGGCAGGAGCAGCACCAAGATCTTATTCTGGACAATCGACGAAACGAGCTGGAGTCAGAGTTTAATCAGCGAAAGAAGGAATTGGAAGAACGATATCAGAAGAGGTTAGCTGAACTGGACGAGCTTGAGAAGCAACTTCTTCGCGATAAGAGCGAACTCGAGCAGAAAGCTGAAGAGTTGAAGAAGAGTCATCAGGTCGCGAAACCTTTGCAACCCAAGCCCAAGCAGCAGAAAAGAGCCATGAATGTACCCTTCACAAGCAACAAACGCAGGAGAATCTTCGGTAGCATGAATCAGCAGTCCTTCGGTTTCGCAATAGTTCCGTTTCCGTTTGGCGGGAGCTTCTCCGCTCCGCCTCGTTGTCAGCAGCCGTTTCAAACACCTCCAAGTCGAATGCCGTACATGCAGGGAGACTCACCTTATGCAATGAGAACTCCGAGAAGGTCTCGTGGTCGAGCTCATCTTATTGTGAAGCCGTCGACTTGACTTCTTCTCCAGTAAGTTTCAAATCATTCGCATTTTCTATACAAGAATTTAGCCCGCAATCGCACCTCCACTTCTGTCAACTGCATCCCTTCATCTTTTTTCCAACCGATGTGTTTCATCCAACTTTATTATCTTCTTCGTGTTTTAAATCACCACTGACTCAGCAGGATGGTTTTCTCAATTTTAAACTTGTTGCAATGTAACACAAGTATTTTGTTCTCAGAATAAACATTCGATTTTCCCTCGAAGACTTGTTATACCATCCAGAAGCTCGAACGTCTATGCAAGAACAAAATGACCGAAAAGACTGCTCGTCAGAGTCTACGGCCCAATTTCACTTCGTCTTGCCGGATTGCCGGATTGCCGCCTTCCCGTATTTCTTCCCGGGAAGGCTTCATTTGTAGACCAAGCGGCTACCGAGCGGTCGACTGCTAGAACAAATTACGGCAATC
>JAQIXL010002535.1:0-12743 GCA_034700245.1 Poikilolaimus oxycercus | reverse complement strand
TACGACACCAAGGATTGCGTTGGAGATGCGAAGTTGGAATGCTCCAAGTGCCACGTCTTCTTCCTCACGCAAGAATGTTTCAATAGACATCTACAACCCCTGAACGGACATACATCTACAATTTGTGGACAGTTCATCAGATGCACCGAATGCCACGCTCACGTGCGAGTAAGGAATGGCGAGCATGTTTGTGACGGTCGGTGGTGCCCACAATGTGAAGCCGTCAAGGCAGATCACAAATGCCACTGGAAGGCACCAACGGAAGAGGAAAAGAAGCGACTAAAGGAGAAGCAGAAGAAGTTCAAACTGATTGGATTCGACATCGAAACAAGACAATGTGAGAAGACCCCAGAAGGTAGTTTTTGTTTTCAAAAAATTAACGTGCAAAATTTCAGGTTTCAAACACTTGCCCTTCCACGTGGCCGCTCTCATCAGTGTGGGCAAGGCGTGCAACGTCTGTGTTGGGACAGCCATCAAAGATTGCAAGAATTGTGGCGAAAGAAGAAAAGTGTTCAAGTTTGATGAACATGGAGACGATTCGAAGGTGGCAAAGAACTTTGTGAAATGGCTCGTGACCGATCCTCGACACGACGGAGCGATCGTTCTCTCTCACAATGGCGGAAAGTAAGTATTTTAAATTTGCAGACGTATTTATCTTTAGATTTGATCTACATGTCATCATGGAAGCGTTGCTAGAGCTGAAACTGGTGCGGGCGCCGCTACTCCAAGGCAACCGGATTCTAACAATGTCTATCACGAAGAGATCAAAAATGGAGGCTGTCGATGGCGTTCCAACGTACGCGATGACCTTCAAAGACACTATGAGCTTCATTCCTATGGCCCTCGGGATGTTCCCTAAAACATTCGGATTGAGGGAATTGTGCAAAGGTAAGCGAACATAATGAAATATTGCATTTTCAGGCGATTTCCCCTTCCTCGCCATCCGTAAGGAAAATTACAACAAAATTTTGCCCGGAATGCCTGATCTCGAGGAGTTTTGTCTACGCTACAGCAAGGACAAAAAGAAGATTGCGGAAATTGAAAAGCTTTATGAGCAATTCAAGGACAAACCCTTCGATTTCAATGCGTGGTTGGAGCGCTATTGCAATTCCGACGTGGACATCATGCTCGAGGGTGTGCTCGTCTTTCGTGATCTTTGTCTCGAAGTGGCGGGCTGGTGTCCTTTCACGAACAAATGCCCCACTCTCGCTGCTTTCGTCAGTCACGTCTTTCGGTAAGGTTTCCTTCTAAAATACAGCTCATTCTGGAATTGCAGATACAATTATTTGAAGCGTGACCAAATTGCCTACTTGCCAGAGAATGGATTTCTCAACGGCCGGCAACAGTCGATCAAGGGTCTCAAGTATTTGAAGTGGCTGGAAACCTCGCTGCCACATCACCTTCAACATGCTGGCAATGGCAAGGAGTTTGAAGCGACGGTTACTGGTGTCAATGGAAAGACGAAGAAAGTTTTCGTTGATGGATTTGTCAAGGAGACCAACACCATTTACCAATTTCACGGTAATTTCTATTTTAAGAATTCAGCATATATTCGCAGGATGTGCATGGCACGGTTGTGAAACGCATACGGATCCAGATACCTACGGCCCCAACGGAAAGAAGAATGAGGAATCGCTTGCTGCCACCATGGCACGCGAAAAGGAATTATGCGACGCTGGTTACACTGTGGTGACAGTGTGGGAGCATGAGGTCGACGAGCAAATTGAAAGAGATGAAACCATGAAGGAGTTCTTCGACAAATGCCGTGTCGTCGGACCATTGCGACCTCGAGATGGATTCAGTGGTAAGAGAAGTTAGCACTTGCAGTTCATTAAGATTTCAGGCGGACGAACAGGTTCAGTCAACATTCGCTGGTCTAAAATGCGCGATGGAGGATTTCTTCTCTACTTCGACGTTACGAGGTTTGTTTACGTTAGCGAATAATTACTTTTCAGCTTGTACCCCACAATTAACGCAACCGTTTTTTATCCACTAGGACATCCGGAACAGTTGCTTGGTGATCTCGAGACACCGTTGACGCCCAAAGACCTCAAATGGCGCGGGATAGTGAAGGCTACCATTGTGCCGAACAAAGACCTTCTGTAAGTTGCAACGTTTACTGTTTTACCATCTCAATTTTAGACACCCGGTGCTTGGGTTTAAATGTCAAAGCATGCTGATCTTCGGAAGCTGCCATCTCTGTGCGGAGGATCGGAGAAGAGGTGCATGTGTCCACACGGACGAACAACGTCAACAAGTGGTCACGGTGTACACTGAAGAACTCAAGAAGGCCATGGAATTGGGCACCAAAGTGATCAAAGTACACGAAGTGTGGAATTGGCCTGACGACCAGTGGACAAAGGATCTCTTCAAAGATTACATTTATCGGTTTTTGAAGGTAAAGTTTTAAACTTTGTAAAAGATGAATTACTTTTAAGATTAAACAAGAGGCGACCGGATACCCAGAGGAGTGCTATGTCAACAATTCGTTGGACGAAACTCTTGCGAAGAAGTACATTGAGAACTACGAAAAACGTCAAGGAATTCGGCTCGATGCAGAAAAAATCTCAAAGAACGAGGGCCTTCGCTTCGTCGCCAAACTTTTCCTCAACACTCTTTGTAAGTCTCTCTCAGACATGGTATTATTGGTAACTTTGTTATTGCAGGGGGGAAGACAGGTCAGCAACCAAATCATGGAAAATGTGAAATATTTGCTGCCGATTCTGAAGAACTGCACGCTTTGATTGAAGACAAATCTGTTGACATCACCGACTTTGAGGAACTTCGGCCAGGTCTTATGATGATCGTGCATAAGGTGAAAAGCGAGTATGTGACGCCGGCGATGAACACTAATGTTGCCATTGCGGTAAGTCGTTTTCTCTTTCAACTTTCAAACTGTTCTAGATGATCACGACGGCTGAGGCGCGGCTTTTCCTTTACAATTTCATCGAGAGGTGTGGTACCGAAACGTATTACACCGACACGGACAGCATCGTGTATCGTGTCAAGTCGTTGGATCCGAAAGATGACCCACTCTTTGAATTCAAAAACGATTACTTGGGTGGTCTCACAAATGAAATTGGTAGAGATTGGGAAATTCTTGATTTTCAGGCCCCCGGGGCTAAGCAGTATTCATTCAAGAAACGTAATGTCGTTACTGGGGAAATTCAGACCGTGACCAAGTTGAGAGGGATAACACTCGACATGGAAAATGCCTCCAAATTCTCTCATGATACCATGGCACGCTTGACAGATGAAATGCTGCAGAATAGGGAGAATCTTTGTGTAACTTCAACAGAAATTGTGAGTGTTCGTCCTGAATTGAGGAAACATTCATATTTCCGTGGCATTCAAACCATCATTCAAGAGAAAAAATATAGAACTGTGAATGGTAAGGGTGTCTTGCAATCTGACGGTCGTGTTGTACCTTTCGGATATTCGGGAATCGAATCTTAAGCCACACCGAATGTTTTCCTATTTGTTCTGTTTTGGCGTAAGACAAACTTTATTGTTGTTTTTGTACAAGTGTTATTGACCATTTGATAAACGTTGTGATATTTACAAAGGAACCACATTCTTTTCAAGGATCCAACTGGGTTCGGGGTATCCCATCCATTTTACAAACAATTCAACGTCTCGACGTGTCTTTCGTTTTTCCAAAACCTTTTCGATGCGGTAAATGCCAGTACTGTTGGTCACTTTTTGAAGCTCCTCGTTGTAAAATAGTCCTTCAATAATTTCACCTGAGGTGTCTTTAATTCTATAGACAGGTGGCGTTGTAGGTCGAGCCTCATAGACAACAAATGTCTCTTGAGACCATGTTTCTTCGTACGCCTTCTTGAAGATTCCAAGATTTTTGGAGATTCTCACTTCGTCTCCAATCTTGAACAAGGGCTTTGTGGGTGGCGGAAACTTGAGAAGAAACGTGGAACCTGTAACCTCATTTGGCGCCATTCCGATAGAGCGATTCTTGGAATTGTTAATGTTCTCAACAATTTCTTGAAGTTTGTCGAGATAACGACGTGTATTTGCATGTTCCATGTATCGCCAAATGCGATTCTTCAATGTTCGGTTGAATCGTTCAATCATTGAGGCCTTCATCTCGGAACGTGGAAATCGATGAATAATTCCTCGTTCTTTTAAAAATGCTTGCACATCGCGGTTGAAGAATTCGCGACCTTGATCAGATGTCAAATGCATAGGAGTGAAATCATGAAAGATGCTGGCCAGCGCATCTCTGACCTCTTCACCACGTTTAGATTTCAACGGAACGACAAAACATTTGCGTGAATAGACGCAAATGGCTGTCAGAAGGTAAGACACATTGGAATTCCAACGTTTCAACCGTTGCATGTCACATAGATCCACTTGAAAATCTAAGAACAATCCTGGCGAAACAATTTTCATTCGAGGGTAATTTCTGCGAGCATTTGCATGCAACGTGTAGGTTTCTTGGTCACGAAGAAATTCTTTCACTTTTCGTTTTGTGATATTGGCACCACGTTTCTTCGCTTCTTGATATAAAGGTTCCAGTGATGTAAACGCTGTTGCATTTTCCGTATTGTAATACAAATCTTTTAAAAGGTCCATGACCGCTCGCTGTGTCCGCAATGCAACAAGTGAAGATTTTTTCGATTTTCCCTACAATAAAAGATGTTTTGGTCCTACATTGCGGTTTAATCGTCAGATTGTAGATCTTACGTTCGCAATGTTAATGCTGGAAATATGCGGTAAGTATAAAAAGCAAACTCAAAACGGTCATTGTACTATTTGTTTTCTCGCTGTGAGGTGACGTTTAGCATGTCTCTCGATTCTCTACCCTTGGAACTATACAAGAAATGCGTCTCTGGAGTAACAATTCAAGATGCTGTCAAATTGTCATCGTGCAACGCAACCCTTCGCAATCTCTATAATAATTCTGTAACACTCTACAAACCGGAACACACTAAAATCTACATTACAATTTTTGGTCTGCCGCATTCCTGCATAATCTTCTCTGTGACGAACAAGATTTGGCCTACGAATGGATTCAATGATAATCGCTGGCAATGGAAGGACAAAGTGGCGCGGAACTTTGGGGTTCATCTAGAGACCGCTTTACAATCTCCACTTATCAAACCGCTAATGAACGGTGAAGTGTATGCGGATGTGCGATTTATCGATTGTGAATTGAATTCTGTTTTCCTACAACGCTTGCGAACAATTTTTCGCAATTTTTTATGCAGATGTTCTCTTCAATTGAATAACCTGCGCATGTTGTCGTATGACAATCTCATGGAACTTGTGGCAATTCTAAGACCAAAGTGGTGTTCCATCATCACAGAATCTCATTACGAATTCGCACGGTTTGACGAAATTGCAAAGCGTTGTAGATCGTGCGAGCATGAGAAAATTGATTACACTGTTGAATTCAGAGCAAAAGGTTCGCAATGGCGTGGTCTTTTAGATTGATCAATAAACGGTATATTCTTTGTTGACAGATGTTGTAGATTCGTCAAGATTCGCTGAGATTCGTCAAGATTCGAAAAGATTCGCAAAGATTCGAAAAGATTCGCAAATATTCGTCAAAATTCGTCAAGATTCGCCACAAAGTGCAATGATTTCCACCTTCCTCTACCCCCAGGGGTGGGGGGGGACCCCTGCCCTTTGGGCCCATTGGGAAACCCCCTGCCCTCTAAGGGCAGCCCGTAGGGGGAGAACCCCGGGGATGGGAACCGGTTGTTTTAAGAGGACAGAAAGCGCACCCTCATTTTCATTTCCAACGAACAATGTTGCTCTGTGTGGTTGTTCTCTTTGCTGTCTCTCTTGCTGAAAGTGATAGATGCTACGGAGATGTGGTCTTGCACGACGGTGGTCACGCTTTCCGAAAATGTGAAGACACTCAATGGTTTCGCCAGTTGGGAAACAACATTACAATTCTCCCATTTCGAACGGAAAGCGATGTGATCTTCGTCTCTGGTTTCTATTACATGGGCAGCAACGAGACGCTCGTCAAGTGTGACACACACCGATGCTACGAGGTTGTCGAATGGGACACGAACGAGATTCTTCCTCCATCACGATCTGAGAACAGGTCACGGTACGAGAGAACGACAGCGGCGATCTTTGTTGACGGTTTCTATTACCTCGAAGTGAATGGAACATTGATGAAATGCGATCAGAAGGATTGCCATCGTGTTCTTGAGATGAATTCCACCATTGTCTACGTGTTCACGGTGCCCGCCCTTATCTATATAGCGATTGACGTCGCGCGGCGGACCAATCTTGCTTTGCGCAAGCATAGAAGACGCCCGCGCAGAGAACCAGAATGTTCAGACCACCCGCTAGTGCACTCCTCTTCGGCGGATCTGGAGCAGGAAAATCGACGTTGATGCGTGAAATTATTCGAAATCTAGAGAATCATGTAGATGAACCAATGGATGAGATTTTGTGGTATTACGGTGTGCCCACGAGTGAAATGGATCTGGAAGGTGTCCAATACATTCAAGGGTTACCGTCACTCGAAGATCTCATGAGTGACCCTTCGAAACGACGCTTGGTCGTTATCGACGACGGCATCGAGGAATTGAGAGAGAACAAGGCCTACACAACGCGCCTCCTGACCCGAACAGTACACCACGGCAATCTCCTTCTTTTTGTTCTGCTTCAAGGCCTCTTCCACTTACCGAGAGTTGTTAGGACGAATTGTCATTACATGATTCTGATGCCCTCTCCCATGGACCAATTGAGTGTGAGAAACCTCGCCCGTCAAGTGTTTCCTCGTAATCCCGACGCCTTGATCGAGATGTATGACAATGCGATGAAGAGTGACAAATTCGGACATCTCTTTCTCGATTTCAAGGTTGGCGGAGATCCTGTTATTCGTCACCTTGCCCGTATAACAAGCGAACGACCCATTGTCTATGAACCAATTGCAAAGCGATCGTTGAAATGAGCGGTCGATTGCGAGAACATCTGTATTTTCTCAAGTCTCTCAATAAAGGTCGCAAATGGAAGAACAAGGTGAAACAAGCATCTCCCAGGGAAATTGAAATTCTCATCGAAATTCTCATGAATCTGCTGGCGAACGGAATCCCTGTGACGTGTGAGGAACGCAGACGTATCATGCCGCATATCGACGTATTTCGTCATATTTCGGGCATGCGTGATTGCGAAGAAGCGCGACAGGCCCTATTAAAATACGGTTACTTGTTCATCACAACAGTGCTTCCAGCGGTGTTTCCACTGTGCGGCAGCGATGGCCAATTTCCGTAAATATACCTTGATTCCCTTCAAGGACGAAAACACTGAAGCCGCCAGACAACGTGTTGACGCAATTCTCGGAGATAAAAGTTTACTTCCGCATGAAAAATTGGCGTTGACGGACGATATGAGAGGAAGAATGAAGGATTACGAAGCGCAGAAGGCCCCTCCTGTGGTCGAAACACGTCCTTCAAAAGAAGAGAGTGACGCTCGCAGTGCAGAATTCACGGAAATGCGTGACATGCTGAAGGAAATGTTGACGCTTTTGCAAAGACACCAGGTGGAGACAATTCCTGCAGGTTTCACGACGACGCTTCCGTCGTCAGTGCGGAAGAGTGTGTTACCTAAGATTCCCACGAACCAAGCGGAAATTGACACTGACGACAAAGGAGATCATCCCCCTCCAGCGAAGAAGAAGAATTACTTCCTCGAATATCTAGAACAACGCAAGCAAGAAAAACAACTTGCAGAATCGGCAAATCGTAAGCGGTCTGCCGTCAACACGCCTTCTTCATTACAACCTAACTTGTGGTCTTCAACGTGAACCTCGTTTATTGATTGCGTGTGTTTCTTTACGAAAGGTCGTTTACGAATTCTTCATTCAGATAAAACATTAGAAATTCACATCCTTGTTCATTGTCACAGAAATGTCGTTTACGGTACATCTCATCAGCAATGTTGAGGGAAACGGCAACACAAGTACGGAATTCACTACACATCTCGACGAGAGCGTCACCCTTGAACGAGATCGCTGGGTCGTTGGTCTCAGTGAAATCTCATTTGTGCGATCGTGGGATAATTTCTCCCAACCGTCAGAATATCGCGTCTTCCTGAAAGGTCAGGAAAGTCCGGTTGTGTACAAGTTTCCACGCGGTCAATACAACACCGCCAGAGAGATTATCACTTGTCTGAACCTCCCTTCAAGACGACAAAAGCGCAAGGCTGATGACGATCCTATGAGTGCTGCCTTGGCGGAGGCCGACAGAATCGCGGAAAATCTTTTGCGAAAATCTGAGGAAGATCTTAAGCGCAAGCAGAAAGAAGAAGAAGATAAACGAAAAGATCTCGAGAAGGCTCAAAATGAAGAAGATCAATCTTTGAAAGAACTAGGAGAAAAGAAAGAATCCTCGCAACAGTCGATTGATGAGAGCAAGAAGAAGGAGGAAGAAATGACTGCGGCAGTGGCCGAGGCGGAGAAGGAGGCCGAGAGACTTGTAAAAGAACTGGAAGACAAGAAGAAGAAACTTGAGCAAGAGACAAAGCGTCTAGAAGATGAAAAGAAAGCAAGTGAAACGGCCTTGGAGGAATCGAGAAAGATGGCCGAAAAGGCTGAAGAAGAGCGAAGAAGGGCCTCTGCAGTGCTCGAAGCAGAACTTGATGCAGCTGTGAAACAAAAGGAAAATCGACAAAAAGCGATTGACGAGCTGCTCACTCAAGTGACCAAAGAGCAAGAACTAAAGGCAAAGGCACTAGAAGACTTGGAAAAAGACGTCAAAGCGTCAGAGACACAGAAGAAAGCGCTTGCTGATGAAATCGAAACCATCGCGAAGCAGCAGGAGGCAAAGCAGTTGGCCGTTACTGAAGCAGAAGAGGAGCTCAGAAAGCTGGAATTAAAGAAGGCGCAAGATGAAGAGGCTGCCATCGCCGAGTTGGAAGTGATTGCCAGACAAAGACAAAAAGAAGAAGACAAATTGAAGATAGTTCAAAATGAACTTGTGAAGCAGAAAGAATCTCAACAGGCGGCTGTTGAAGAGCAAAACACGAAATTGAAAGAGGCTGAGAGATTGAGAGCGGAGACAGAGGAAAAATTGACGGAAGCGAAAAGACGTCACGAGGAGCAGACCGATGCTCTGAAGGAGATTGAAGAAGAGATACGGAAGGCCGAGGCCTCCAAGGCCGAAAAGACCCTCGCCCTCGAAAAGGAATTGGAGGTCCTTGCCCAGCAGAAATTGGACGAACAGAAAGCGTTGAAAGACCTTCTTGATAAGATTGCCAGAGAGAAGCAAGCATCACTTGAACAAGATGGCGCGCAGGAGACGGGTGGTTCAGAATACGTCTATGGTGAAGAAGAGGAAACCTCGTCAGAGAAAGGCCCCGCATATTTCTCGTTTCGTTCGCATGAAAAGCGCCTTCGGGTGAACCTGACGAACGAGGTTGAGAAGGTGGAATTGGACAAAGACCTCTCATATTTCATCGGGTTCACGGACACCGTCTTCACCCAATCGCATACGGCCGAGCACCCCTTCGACCCTTACAACAACGTTTCTTCAATCTTTGTTTATTCAGAGGTGGCAGGCGTCAGTTTCCTTGGAAAATCAAAACTTCCACTTCTTCGAATTGTTCCTGTCGACAAAGGGTACAATCAGGTTGTGCACAAGATTTACGACCCTGTTCGTTTCGTTCCTGTTAAACAGGACACCTTCAACAGCATCACCGTTGAATTGGCCTCGTCAACAGGTAAGGCGATTCCCTTCTCCCATGGAGAGGTCTACCTCGCTCTTCAATTTAAAAAGGTCTGACGTTTTGATTGTCGTTATTGTCGAATAAACATGTTCCCTGAGCGGCAGACGTATGATTTCAACGCAATCAAGTGGGAAGATTTCTTTCTTCAAAAAGGACGAGGTCCTAAATTCATTGGGATGCCATACCAGCGAGGAAGAGGTCTCGGAGCGATTTTTGCATCTCTTGCATCCCTCCTCCCGACCTTTCTCAATTCAGACATTGGAAAGCAAATTGTCGAGACAGGAAAGAGCGTCGTCAAAGATGTCAAGGAGGGCGAGACGGTGAAAGACGCTGCAAAGAAGGAAGGACGTGCGCTCATCAAGCGTCTTACTGGCGTCGGTAAAAGAAAAGGACCGAACAGGAAACCTCCCGTCATTGTGCAACGAAAGGGCGCTAAGAGAAGGTTGCCCCTCTTTGTTCCCGTGTGAAAACCAGAATAAACCGTCATGGCGGAGACCGCTGTTCTTCCCTCACTCTCCTTGTTCGAATTACCTCTGGTGCAATCTGCGATCGAAGATGAACGCTTCGTCGAGGTCAATCCAATGTCAGCGATTGGTGACGGGCCAATCAGTTTCCGATACACAAATTCGAGGGCGTTTCTCAGATTGAACGCCTCTTACCTCCTTTTCGAATTTCGAATTCTCGACAGCGCCGGAAACCCCATTCCTGCTGCCAATTCCAAGTTCGATGGTGGGAAAGATGCTGTCGACCAAGTCGCACCAATCAATCACATTGGCTCGACGATGATTCGCCAGGCCATGCTCTATCTTCAAGGTCAAAAGGTCAACGATTCGGGTCCTCTCTACGCGTACCGCAGCTACATTGACCTGGAGCTGGGAAATTCGAAGGAGGATCGCGTTTCTCTTTTCGAACCAGGGCTCTATCACTTTGACGAAGCTCCTGGTAAGAAGACGTGCAAGGGTCACAAGGAGCGACACACCAAGTGTGGAGGTTCAAAGATTGTGCAGGTGGCGTCGCCCATCTTCCTCGATCTCTTCCAGCAACATCGACCTTTGCCCAACTTTGTCGACCTTCATTTACAACTGTTCATGAATAGCAACGACTTCGTCTTGGAATCTTTTGCCGATCCAGCCAAAAAGTTCACCTTCAAGTTGATCAACGCAAAGTTGATGCTCAAGGAAGTCTACGTGCATGAAAGTGTTGGACTTTCGATGGAGAAACTTCTGCAGCAGAACCACAGGATTCACCTCCCACACGTCAACACCATCGTGAGGTCGTCTTTCGTGAGCGCTGGAAGGACTTCGACCAGTGAAGTCCAACTCCTCAATTCAAAGATTCCCAATCGCCTCATCTTCGGTTTCGTGAAAGGTGACAATTACGTCGGAACGCAGGGCACATGCCCCTTCGTGTTCGAGCATTGCAATGTCAAATCGGTGACGGTGCAAGCTGGAGGTGTCACTGTTCCTGCAAAACCTTGGACGATCTCCTTCTCAGACGATCGCTTCACCGAGGCCTACATGAACACGCTCGACAGCCTCAACCAGTTCTCCACCGGAAAAGGGTCAGGAATGACGATGGACCGCTGGAAGAATTCCCATTGTCTCTTTGCATTCAACCTTCTTCCTTCAACCGACACGGAACTCGTCGATTTGGTTCGTCGTGGGAACGTGACGTTGCGCGTGGACTTTGACAAACCTGTTGAGGGAAGTGGTCTCTATTTAATCTGCTTCATCCAAAGCAATTCCATTCTCTCTCTCGATTCCCAGAGAGAACCCACGGTCGACACGATTGTCTGAATGGATAATCACGAATTGAACGCTCGTCTCAGACACATTCCCTGTTTCATTGGATGCTTCCCTTGTGACCTTTTACCGAAAGAAACACCTCCAAGATTCTGTTTGATCCTGAACACTGATAAATTTGCCGGAAGCGGTGGAATTCATTGGCAATGCATTTATTCGAGACATCCATCAACAGCATATTTCTTCGATAGCTTCGGTGACGTTCCAAAGGGAAAGGAAATTTTGAAATTCCTTCAACGTTTCAAAAAGGTCTACTACAGCACCTCAAAATCGCAGGATAAGAGAGCCTCGACATGTGGAAATTATTGTGTCTACGTGCTCGAGCAATTGCATCAAGGGCGCTCATTCAATCAAATCGTTCAAGAATTCAAGAAGCGTAGAGACGATGATGCTTTCGTCCGTGCGGCGACCTAAATCTATAAAAGCAGGAGTGTGGTGTCATTGCAACTTTTTCTATTTTGCTGTGCGGCGGTTTTTGAAATGCTCTCCTCAAACTGTAAGGCGTGCACTTTGTGCGATGACAAGAAATTCTTCTCCTCCCAAGTGCTTGAGCGGCACGTTCAACGAATGCACCGACCGACAGAACAATCCACAATGGACAAATTGGTCGCGCTGAAGGAAAAAGCGATCGATTTCGTGAAGAACACCCCAAAGATGTCAAGACGGGACACATTGCAACTTCTCATAGAAAGGGTCGCAGACTGGACGAAGGAAGACGAAGAGCAAGAATTCTTGATGCTTCACTTCAAGGCGGTCGTGGGTCCCACCGTGATACGCGAACAACGCCGTGGAAGAAAGCAAACTGCTGAGGGACGCGTTGTGAAGAAGAAGGAGAGTGAGGGGGTGGCGAGAAAGAAGAGAGATGCAGCGAAGATACCCCAAGACGCGGCCAAAAAGAAGAAGAAAGACGCTGCGGTTCTTCTCCATTGTTTTCGCGTCTTCAAACAAGGCGAAAAAATCTTTGTCAAGCACTCGAACAATGTGTGACATTCTGTGATTTGAATAAATTTTGACATCAGAAATGTCTTTGCACCAAATCATGAAAGAGGGTCGCTTGGGCGAGGATGTTCTCTCTCCGTCGATAAGAATCTCCGCCTGGGGGCCGCGTCTCCTCCTCGTTGAGGAGGGACGCTCTGACGTCACACGACCAGCGATCATACTCAACCTCGACGCCGCAGACCCCAACACCTCGCAATAAGAAATTCAGGGAAAACATTAAAATTCAACGTAAATCCG
>JAQIXL010002534.1:0-12749 GCA_034700245.1 Poikilolaimus oxycercus | reverse complement strand
GTGGTCCAACGCTTGCAAGCGCTTGGCGAGCTCTGGAATGTTCAGCAACTTTGTTCTCCGTGAAAAATGCTACAACCTTGACCCAGTCGCCGCCGCTCAGTAATGGTTTTTGAGGCAAGAGCATCCATGGCGAAACATGCGATCTTTCTCTCGAGGTCCAAAGTCATTCAAATGAGACATCCTCTTTTGGTCTATAAGAGGATCAATTGTAATTTCAACTTCTTGCAAACGTGTTGCATATCATTTGAAAGCCAGTGAAAAACGCTACAAAATGAGTATCCTGTCGGCACCCAGAGCTTCATCTACGGCTTCTCTCGAGCTTGGCGAAAGTGACCTCTCTTTTCGAGCCTCCCACGAAATAGCGACTGGGGTAGCTTGGTCATGGACCAACCCTGTTCAACCACTGGGGAGGATGGCCGAGGCCGGCGAAAAGCGCAGCGTCGCTGCCGCTCCTCCCGTTGAGAGGACGTCGTCTGCCAATTTCGCCAGCATTCAAACGTTGACGGATGAAAGGCTAGAACACCGAGAGGGGACGCGCCAAGTTGAGCGGACTTGCGCGCCCCGTCTAATCTTCGAAGCAGCGGCGAGCGCGCGTCCGGCTGTGTTTACGCCTTCTTCCAGCAACAAGCCCTCCCCCCGTTGCGCCACCGGCCAAGGAACACGGATTGAAAGAAGAAGAAGGAGGAGTACGGATGGTGTGTGGAAAGAGAGGAAAAAGTAGGGAAGAGGATGAAGCAGTCGGGACTGAGGTTTGTGCCTGGCCGCCTGCCAATGGAGAGGAGAAGGAGGCTCGGGCCGGCAAAGGGGCTGCGCGTTGGTATCGCGTGTGAGTGTGGCGGCGGCCACCCCACCACCAGCACACGGGGATGGGGGGAGGCGCGTGCCCCGAGTCACTGCGCGCCCTCCCTCTCTCCCCCCTTCCCTTCTTCTCTCTGAGAGAGAGGGGAAAAGAGAGTGGCCATACACGGCCAGGCGCGCTTTTTTTCTCAGTCCCTCGCTGCCCGGCATCGCACGCATGCGCCCAGCTTCAAATACACATATGGGCCCTCCCTCCTCTTCGTCTCGATGGTGACTACATAGTCGCTTGGAGTTTCTGTGGTGAGTCTATTTTGTGGCGCAGAGTTTTGTGGTGATGTTTGAAATCTCATCCGACACAGACTTGACATAATCTTAGACACCAGAAGTTGTAGTTAGAGCAATCACTGAGGTTACAACTTGGATCCCTTGTTAGAGGAATTACAGCAAAAACAATCCTCAAATGAGCATTCAGAAGTCTTTGGAGAAACAAATGCCACTTCCCATGACAGGGCGAACGATGTCCACAAGAGGAGGCGGGTCAAGGGATAAACACTCGCTTCTCCGATTACCACGCATAGCGCTTCCACGAGGGTTTCCTACCAAGTGGAGACATCTGCGTGGAAGGGAGGAGGCGGAGGAGCGGTCGACGGTCGATGCATCTCCTCCTCCTCAGGTGTGCACACGCAATGTGCGAAGAGATCACCACAAGCCTCCTCCTCGCCCTCGTCCCCCGCACCTCACCGCGTGGCCTCATCAATCTCATGTCCAATGCGTCATGGTCGAAACGAAGAAGAGGAACAGTTGAAGAAAAATCTCTCTTCATTCAGTGGAATAGCGAGACGAACACTTCTTTAGCACGGGGTGTCAACGATTTTGGTCTCTCTCTGCTCTTTTTTGCTTTTTGCTTTTCTTCTGGGGCTAACAGACAACATGAGTGAACTGAAGTGGGGCGACAAAGGGGACTGAAGATGAGAGAGATAATACCAATGAGGAGGCAGATTTGTTGAAGGAGAAGGAGAAGGAGGAGAATGCACGGTGGTTGAGATCCATCGAGGGCTGCCGGGGCGGGCTCTTGTTGCCTAGTCTCACTCATCCTTGGTGTCATCCACAACCAGAAAGAGCTTCTGGATGAAGATGGTGAAAGAGTCTGCAACACTGGCTTGATGTAGAGGATCATCCTTACTAGAGAAGGATTCGATGAAACGTGGCTTGTTCTTCCAGGCGATGAAGACGACATAGACAGGCACACCAGAGAGCATAATCAGGATTCCGATGGCTGTCTCGTAGGGAGCGCCGAGGATAGGCACCAACACGAGTGCGATACAACCGGCAAGGAAGATGATCGGGAAGATCAGATTGACCTGAGGGCTTATTTGATGCTTGCGTAGAGTATCACCTTGATAGGTCGATCCGCATCAGGCATGGTCTTTCGGAGGTAGAAGAGAGCGGCGATGGCGGCTCCAATGGCAAGCCAGTAAC
Organism: Poikilolaimus oxycercus; assembly: GCA_034700245.1. NCBI lineage: Eukaryota > Metazoa > Nematoda > Chromadorea > Rhabditida > Rhabditidae > Poikilolaimus > Poikilolaimus oxycercus. Next base: position 10,472 of record JAQIXL010002534.1, on the reverse strand, counting down.
TGACTTGAATGCAGTTGATCAGAGTGAAGATGTTATTGCTAAGTGCGAGGTAGCCAAGAGAGAGGAGACCCTGGAACTTCTGACTTGGAAGGAGCTTACTAACCGTAAACACAACCGCAGGAACTGGTGTCCTAGTGTGCTTGTTGATCATTGTCAAGACTAGCGGCATTTGGCCTTCACGAGCACCTACGTAGAAAAGCCTAAATGAGCGTTTAGGGGCAATAAGGCATTCGTCAAACCTAGATGAAGTGAAGATGACGCCGTTCGCAGATCCGATGGTTGAGACGGCGACGGCGAGAGGCATCACAAAGGCGAACGGACCATAGAGCTTGTTCGCGAAGAGCTGGAAGACAGCTTGGAAAACCGAACTTCTCTTACCACAGCAACAGCCGGACTCTCGAGCATCTCATCAGGAGTGATAGCTGTGTAGAGAGCGATATTGGTGAGAGTGTAGATCACCGTGCATGCCGTGCATGAGATGGCAATGGAGAGAGGAAGGTTCCTACCGCGACAATTATGCATGTATGTGACCTACCTCTTCGGGTTCTGCAGCTCTTCAACGATGAAGTTGAGGTAGTTCCAGCCCTGATAGGCGAACAGACCCGAGTAGAAAGCCAGTGACATGGTCTTGAAGTCTTTTGAGGTGTTCTCGAAGATGTTCTCGAAAGAGTCGTGGTATTTCGGATTTCCTATTTCAAGTTGATAGCCTCGAGGAACAAGAGTTTACCTGAGAAGAGAAGGATGGCGCCCGTGGCGATGATGATGATGAGAGCGACCACCTTGCCCACAGTGAAGGTGTCCTGGACAAAAGTCGCCAGCCTCACCGATATGGCATTGATTGCCGTGAGCAAAACTAGAGAGTGACCTCAATCACACAAGCGACTTACTCAGCAACACGGCGGCGAAGAGTTGAATCGTTCCATCTGGAGGATCACAATGAGGGTAGAAGGGACGCAGCATGTAGATGGCGAAGGTGAGCGCCACGATGGTGGCCGTGCATGGTCTGAAGACTCTCGTGAAACCATTTCAAGCTTACCGAACAACGATAGCCTCAATCCAAAGGCGGACGAAGGCGAGGAAGGGTCCAAAAGCCTCCATGATATAGGCGTAGTCACCGCCGGACTTGTGAATGAGGGTTCCCAACTCGGCATAGCAGTAGGCTCCGATGGCCGCGAAGATTCCACAGGCGACCCACACGATCAACGACATACCAACACTGCCGGCTTCTGAAACAAACTTCGCTTGATGCTGTTCAGTTGACTTGTTTCTTTGGAAATCTTGTACGTGCGAAAACTCTTCAGCTGTCTTGACAGTCTCAGAAAAGTGCCGCGATAGCAGAAAAAGTGGGAGCTTAGCGCGTAACTCACTTTCTTGCACGCCGGTCGGCGAGACGAAGATACCCGATCCAATAATACAGCCAACGATAATCGACCTGAAGAGATTTCCTTTTCCCGGTGGTCAACTTACACTCCATTGAAGAGTGTGAGAGACTTGGCGAGTCCCTTGCCCTCCTGCTCCGGATGTCCACCTCCAGCCTCGCCCCCTTTCAAGGGCTCCGACTCCGCGGCCATCCCTGCAAGAGCAGAAATGAAATGTGTCTCATTTCCTGCTGAGAACGATCGTCCGCGGCAACAATATAGCGCGCTTGAGACAAAATATCGAGGAGAAATCGCTAGCGACAAGACTTCATCGCCAGCCGCCGTGAGGTCAACGATTGCTTGTTTTGACGAACGCTAGCCGTCGAGTCGGCTGGAGCTGATAACGCGGAGTGTAGCTAGCGGTCGAAAGAGGTCGGACGTCCGCTCAAGGCACTCGGCGCAATCAAAGAAGCCAAGAAGAGGAGAAATGTAAAGCAGAAGATGAAGCACTGGGACGAATGCACCTGAGAGAGGGCGGAGAAGGGGGAGGAAGTGGCATTGGGACGTCGAGAGTGCCCCCTCGTGCCTCCACAACGCTGTCTCTCTCGGTCGGTGACGTGCCGAAGTCTCTGAATGGCACGCACGCGTCGCGCTCTCTGCTCATAAAGGAAACGCGCATGTTGTTTCCTTAGCTGGACAAGAGGGAGGACCCATTATGGAGGTGACGCGTACTTCCATGCACCTGTGCACCCGGGGTGAGACAGGCCAAGGTGAGCACAAAAAGCCTTAACGTGGGCAGGTCAAGATCGGCACGTTTGAAGACTAGACCACGGCCAAGAGATTTTGCGCAAACAAGTCGCTGCAGCGCCGCCCGACGCTCAAATCCACTTCGTCAATTAAGGGCCGGTGGCAGGCCGCCTCTCTGGGTCACCTTCTAGGTACCTTGGAAAGGAAATTTGTTAACAAATCTGCAAAAGTCGTGCAAAGGAAAACTTTTGACTTCGAACGATGCTGATGTGGAAATGAAAGAAATTGTCATCGACACGGCGAGAACAAAAAGCAAAGCAAAAAGTTTCACACATGCGATGCGAGAGCCTGCAGAAAGGGGAAATGAGCAGAGAACGTGCATGTGCAAAGGACGACGAGGGCGCACGACGAATGCACCTCGCCTAGAGGCTCGATGCTCCGCCGACGCATCTTCTCCCTTCCTCGCACGATGCATGCAAAGAGGATCGCTCGGAATGTGAGGCTGCTAGTGAGAAGCCGCCGAGGGAAGCGAAACAACAAGGGAGGCGACGCGCGCGGCGCCAAGCTCACGGCTGCGGAGACACAGGCGGTGAGTCGGCGGCGCCGGCCGCCGGCTACCTCGGAGGGGCTGCCGGCCCAGGCCGCGACCTCTCTCTCTTTCCCACTACCGCCCCCTTCTATCCCCTTTGCCTCCAAGCACATCCCAAAACAGAGTCCCATCTGTTTACCATCGATCGATTGAGGTTTGCAGGCTCAAGCGCATCCTTTCTCGATCTCATTCGCAAAATTGCGCGAAATATTACACTTGTCTTCAGTTTCAGTTGACACTCTTAGACTATTTCTGGCACTATTTCTGGCCCATAAATATTTTTACCTCAAAGAAAGCTACGGCTGAGAGTGGAACGGACGGTAAGAGGAGCTGAGGGCATGCAAACGGGAGGAGTCAGTGGACAACGAAGAGGGAGGGACGCGTTATTTGCCGCCCTTTCCGCTTTTTTGTTAGAGGGGAGATCGCACAAAGGCCGTGCACAGAGTGGAAGAGGAGACGAGTCCGGGCTGTCGGTCAGGGTTCGCTGAGTCCGCGCAAAGGATAGGGACAGACTGAGAGCGTGGAGAGTCTAGGTAATGAAACGTGCCGAGGGAAAGGGGAGAGCGAGCAACAGGCCGCCGGCCCGTGAGTGCCGTCTAATGGGCAATGCCGTGACGGCGAGCCGTGAAGGACGCCCATCCTCCACGGTCTTCTTCTTCTCTCAGAGGGTGAGAACGTGACACGCTAAGTGCGAGACGGCTGAGGGATAATTGTTCTTGTCACTCTTGAGGCGGATCTCAAATTGATGATCAAAAAGGCAAGCCGCGAAAAACTGCGAAGTTTTGTCCCTTTTAGCCACGAAAGTGTGAAAAAGAAACTGAACACTGATGCCCAGAGATAGAAATCTGCGAGAGAGTTAGCGCGCGCAAGATTTATGCAAGGCTGCGAACTAGCTGAACAGAGACTAGAAACTATAATGTAGGCGGGGGAGGGGCGCCGTGGTGAAAGCGTGTAGTAAGGGGAAGAAAGCAGCGACGTTGACAAAACGGATCGCCCCCCAACCCTCTTTTGCCGCAGGCGCTTTTCATTCATTTATTGATCACTTCGCGACTTGCACGGCACGAACGCGTCTTCAAATAAGTGGGGAGCAATTTGACCCAAGACTTTTTTGAAACAAAAATAGAAAAGAAGTATTTTTGAGGAGGAAAGAGTTGCGAAGTCTCAGTGCCGCGTGGCGCTGATGCAAGCGCGGCGAGCGGAGGCGAGACGGCAGAGGGCCGAGAGGCTAGCTGGGCTGCCTTGCATCATCCTTGCCTCCTCTTTCTCGCCCACAGGGCACAACGCCTCTCTCTCCATCACACTCGAGCATACTTAATCCTTGAAAGCTCTTTCTCCTCTTCTCTCTGAGCTTGCTGGATGATGGCGATTATCATAGTTCTCGAAAGACACGTCACGGCACAACTACTGAGAGGCTCTTCGGCACGCGCGCCTCCTTCTTCCTCCCCCCTCTCAAGCATCGCCGAGTGATGCCAGCAAGCGAGAAATCTCGTCATGCTCTTAGTCGACTAATCGTCGCTTCCCTCGAACGCCTCGCGCTGACGGATTTTACGGATTTCTCCTAGAACTCAAGGCTTCCACTCTCTCGTTCAGTTTCTGTGTATTCTCTGCTGTTGCCAGAGCAATTCGTCCTGACTCAGGGTCCAAAGAGTTACGCCGCCAGCACGTGTTTTAAGAATCGCGATCAAGGGCCGACCTTTGGTTTATTGCCGTGTCGTTTGCTTCAGGTCGTGAATCGTTAAGTGGCATTTCAGAGAGAGAGCAAAAAGTTCTCCTCTCTTCGAGGATGGAGGCGCCCGACTGGGCCGCCTTGGTCCTCCTTCTAACGACCATGACTGTCTACGGGTTCTATCGGGCTTTTGGCGGGTCTCACTCCTGCAATGCGGAGACCAAGAAAAGGTTGAAATCACAAAAAGTGAAAAGATTGAGGGACTTACAGTTCGTCGGTGATCTCCACGGCGCTCTCTGTGTGCTCTTCATTCCTCTCCGCCATCTCACTACTCGGCTTCCCATCAGAGGTTTGTCTTTCTCGAGTGAAAGGGGCAAGAAAGATCAAGAATTTAGGTTTACTTTCACGGATCCTTGATCTTTACCTACGCGGCCATGTACTGTATCGCCTTTCCAATTGTGGCCTACGTCTTCTTGCCCGTCTATTTGTCGAGAGACTTCACTAGTCTTTACGAGGTCGTCTTTGTTCTTGAAGACCTTGTCAATGAAAACATTTCAGTACTTAGAAAGACGCTTCAATAGAGCGACTCGTCTAACCGCCGCCCTTCTTTTTGTTTTCCAGGTAATGATCATTCTTTGATAAGTGAAGGAGAGACTATAGACACTTCTCTATAATGCCGTAGCGCTCTATGCTCCAGCATTGGCGATCTCCTCCCTCACGAACATCTCCACCTACACGTCCATCTTCCTCACGACAGCCTTGTCGGCCGCGTATATTTCATTGGTGAGTGACGGTGAGGAGAACACAAGGAGCGTTGACTACAGGGCGGCCTCAAGGCCGGTCTCCACACGTCCGCCTTTCAAATGGCGCTCATCTTCCTCGGAATGTCCGCGATCGTCATCGGCAGTCTCTGGTCTTCTTCCTTCAGCGCTGTGGTTGAGAGTGCAAAAGCTGGCCATCGATGGCAGGTCGTTGAGTAAGTGGAGAAGCAGGACTCATCAAGAGTTATTAGCTTCCGTCCCGATCCCCGAATTCGACACACAACATGGTCTCTTCTCATCGGAGGCACAGGAACCATCCTCGCGCTCTTTGGTGCCAATCAGTTGACAGTTCAACGCTACAGAGCTATGGCCTCTTTGAAGCATGCCCAACAGTGCGTTTCGTAGCCTTCGGAAAGAGCTTTCAGCGTTGTCCTTCTCAACATTCTCTGCAATTTTGCTATTCTCACCTGCTACGTCACGACGGGTCTCATAATCTATCACGCATATGCGGACTGTCATCCCAAATTAGAGGCACCCGATCGCGTAAGAGCCATTAGCCTCCGACTTCCTGGTTCAGTTGCTTCCGTATTATGTGATGGACAAATTCACTTCAATCCCTGGATTCGTGGGCATGTTCGCGGCGGCCGTTTACAGTGCCGGAATAAGGTTTGCCTTACGTCAAAGAAGAGAAAGTCCCCTTCAGCACCCTCTCAGCCTCATTCAGTGCTCTCAGCACAGTGGTGATCGATGATCTTCTACGTTCTTACATGAAGAAGTCGTTGGGCGTGGAGATGTCCAATGTCAGCATCCGGAAACTCCACATTCTCCTTCGTGAGTGTACTATGTTTAGCTCTAAAGGAGAGACTCTCTTTTTAGCTTTGATCTTTGCGATTATCACCGGATGTTTAGCCGTGGCATGCAGTGAAATGCCCGCGATGATTCTTCAGGCAAGAGACTTCAAACTCTCACAAGAGGGACTTTACAGATTTCCTTCTCAGTTTTTGGAGCTGTCGGAGGACCGGTATTGGGCTCCTTCATTGTTGGTCTCTTCCTTTCGTTTGTCCGAGGACGGGCAGCCTTTGCTGGTTTGATCGTCTCCACGGTGTTTATGTTCTGGCTTGTGGTCACGGCACTCATCGAGAAGGTTCGTGATGCGAGATTTAAGGAAATGCTCTCTTCCATTAAAGGTGAAGCCAATTCCACTTCCCCTGGAAGCAGAGTGCAACGCCGCTAATTTGACCACGATGATTCTCGACTTCGATCATCAAATGCAAGGCTATGTTGCCCCACTATACAGGTTTCATAACCTCCCTTAAAGCATACGTTCCTTAGTTCTTCCCTGATTGTTCAAATCGCTCGAGTCTCCTATCAATACTACAGTGTAATCGGCGCGGGTGTTAACGTCCTTAGCGCCATTCTCTTGCAATTACTAATCGGCGGCCCGGAAGTGGAACCCGTCAATCCGAAGTTGCTCTCTGCGCTCGTGCGCACGAAGGAGCCCGAAATGGTAAGCGAACTTTTGAGCCCCCACACGCTTCTTCTGAAGGAAGAACTCGAGACGGTCGACTTACGAACGTCTGCCATTCCGGATATCCAAATCATTTCTCCCGACACGAGCCCGGATGAGAAAGAAGCACCGTCGCCTCGTCTTTGATGATTCTTGTTGATTTGTGCAAGTTTCTTGTTTGTCCAGACCTCCTCGTGATTCTCTTGAACCCCCGTGCAATTCAAGTCAAATTCCTTTTCCTTTTTTCTGGTCGTGGCCTCTAGACATTCCAAGTCCTCTTTGAAACGAGACTTCTCCCTCGATGAATACCGTCTGAAGCGTAATTGTTGACGCATAATCTCTGATTCTTCAGGAGTATCTTTAAACACAAAATAAATTATGAGTTCCACGAGACAGGAATGGGAGCAAGAGGAAGAGGAAGAGGAAGAAGAGGAGGGAGACAGACGTGTTCCCTGCTGTTCGAGGTCTCAGGCTTCGTTGATTAGGCGTTCGATGAATGGCCGCACGACCTTGCCGCCAAGCCACGCCGACGGATGGAAGCGATACCTCGGCCTGCCGTGCTTGTCCACAAGGAACTTCTCGAAGTTCCAAGTGACATCCGTGATCTTCACTGAATTGTAGGCGAGATCCGAGCGGGGTGCCAGCTCCTTCACCGTCTGTGGGCATTGCGCCTATAACACAGTTTACTCTCACGAGGACCCTCGAGGTGCTTCTTCAGCAATCACCGGAAGCACGGCCTGAGTGCTGCCTCGCCCCAAAGAGCAAGCAGATCTCTGATCCTCTAACATAAGACTTCCTGAAGCGATTCCCAAATTTGTCGGGATTTCCTAGTTGCGCAAAGCTCTCAATACTCGGGATAAGTTCGTATGAATGTCAACAGGCAAGTTATGGTCTTATGGTTTCACAGACTGCTCCGTTGCCTACGTCGAAAAAGGAGAGGGAGGAGGTGGGGGGATTCCGCGACTCGCGGGATTCGATGGACAGCCAGAGGGGACACGCCTCTAGGCCTTATGCACTTTCATCTCCTACGAACGTCCGGTGTACATATGTATTCTGGACTGGTAGACATGCGCTTGGTCCTCCTCCTCCCTCTCTTCATCTCGTGCTACTCATTCCTCTTCTAAAACACCCACAACCGCCCCCTTCACCCTAGCTTCATTTCATGTTCAGTATTTAGGAATCCTCCCTCCCCTGGAGAGTCGACCCGGTGCTGCTTGGAGCTTGATTGCCCCATGGTCTAGATCGATGTTCGACGGTGAGCGCCTGTTCACCCATTTCTTTTTATTCTATGAATAGAACCGCCTAAGCCGTTGTTGGCGTGCTAGATCTTTCACTTAATTATCAAAAACTACGGTAACCGTAATGATGACTCCAAACTTCTATTTCGATAACTACTTCCTTTTCGAGGGAATTGGAAAGGATCCAGCAGCAGTTGACCTAGGAACGGAAAACAACCGCGTCCGTGCCTTGATCGTGCCAGCGCTTTGGAGTCGAATGCGCGATTCTGCATGTTTTATTCGCGTGGAGCCCCACACCCAAGCCCGGGTTCCCGGAGAGCATCGCTAGCCAAATCACGCAAATAGCGCGTTGGTCTCTTCTCGCTCCTCGTCGCTTAACCATAAATTTTGGGGTGGGGGGTGTTGACCTCTAAGGTCTTTGAGATATTCCACCCCGACGACTAGAACGTCGTCGTCATTGACGGCATTTTGATTGCATCTCTGAATGAGAAGGCGGTAACGGACCTCTAGGAAGCCGTAGAGCGGATGTTGATCATCGCCGTTCACATCGACCTTGCCAAAGATGCGGAGGTCCGTGTGTGGTGTCCAGCCTCCTCCCGGTCTCACCCACTTCAATCCGTTGAGGATCTCGCGGTTCTCTCCTGGCTCCATGTAGTGGAACTGATTACACGGGAAGGCGACGATGGCGAAACGCTCGCCTCCATATTGCTCGATCATTCCATTGAAGTCCAAGTACTGATTTGTATACTCTGCAAGGAGACCAACTGTTTCGTTGAGCTTCTTTGTCTCACGTTCTTTTCTCCAAAATTTCATCCCCTTTACGTGGGCGCACGGAACGAAAGCGTCTTCGTGCGCAAGAGAGAAAGAAGGAGGAACTACGACGGCGCGCGTCTTCCGGCTTGAACCAATTGGCCGGGCGTTTCCTTTTGCCCCTCGAGAAGTTGCCCTCCTTCAAAGATACAACATGTTTTGTCTTTCCGCCTCAACGACAAGGCTTTTCATTTCTTTCTTTCTAGTCCTCTTCTTTTTCATGAGAAATAGCTTAAAAGGCAATCGCCGGCCTCTCGCTCTCACTCAGCTCTATTTCTAATTCCGGAACGCGTCGACGACCAGCAAGAAGACGTTTTCATTTCCCGACCCGGCGCGTCGCTCTTCTTGCACTTTCTGCCTCTTTTTAGAGACTACTCGACCGAGAAGTGTGAAAAGCGCAAAGAGTGAAATGGAAAAATAGTCTAGTCTTAAGAAAAAAGACTTACCACAGAAAGTAGCCACGTTGACGACTAATAAGACCTTTCCTTTGAACTCGGAAAGATCTTGAATTCCTCCAGATAGCGTCTCAATGGTGTACGGGTAGACAGTCTTATTGGTCGGGAAGCAGCTGGAGAAGCGAGCAGCGGCCTGTGACGTCTTGTTGACGGTCAGAGCGTTCCGGAGTTCCGCATGTTGTTGTAGCATCTGACTGCCGGCCGCCGCCAAGGCCGTCAATATCAAATTCGTGGTCGGGTCCATTAACCCTGAAAACTCGGTGGTAACGCGATCACGCTAACGCAAGGATTGCAGGATCATCATTACTAGCGACAGTGACGGGCTGCTTCAAATCACACAGAGAGGAGGACGCATCCGAACTCACAACGCCTATTCGCGGTAAGTCATATACGAAGCATAGTCGTCAAAATTAATACAGTAAACAGTTACAAAATTGCATAGGCTAAAAGTGAACTGTACGGTAGAGATTTTTCACTGCGTTCCTTCTTGAAAGTGAAAGGGCGAGCACCATTGAGGATGTGCGGACCTATTTATATAACGGACTGACCGGGAGGTGGTGGTGGCTGGAGGGTGATGGCTGGTTCTTGCCCTCTCTCTAGCCTCTGAGGGGCTCGTTGACACATCCCGGCTGACAGAGCGGGGCGAGGAGGAGACGACCCCCCGGCGGTCACTTGAAGGAACTGATCCGGCTTTCCTGTGTGTGTCTGTGTGGGTGAGAAGCTAGCCGCTCCGCTCGGCGTTCCTCATCCTTTAATCAGGAAAGAGAAAGCAGTGAGGGGAGAAGAAGAATGACCCGGGGACCATCGCTAAATGGGAAATCACAGCACTACGTTCTTTTTTATTCGCAGCAGCATGTGTAATGGACCGCATAAAAGCGGAGTGCCTTTGGCAGTCGACGACTGACCTTAGCAAGGTTTCCCTCTCTCTTTTGCTCATTCAAGTCCGGCCATACGGGCTCTCAACCAGCTTGTGACTGGTTAAAGACTTGTCCCCTAGCGTGGGTTGACAACTTTTCTTGTTTATCGTCGCTTGCAACTCCTGCCATACCAAGATGGAAATATATTTCTACTCGTTTTCAATATTGCCGGCCGGTTGCAGAGACGGCAGATTTTCCTAGAAGACCCTACCCAGTTGGCCGGAGAGGTTTAGGTTGTACCTCTAAGCTCCTTGCGTCGTCGCCGCCCGTCTTTGGAACAGAACAGCCATTCAATTTTCGAGACCACTAAGAGGGAATAGAAGCAAGACGAACGAGAGGGAAGCCATCAGGGCTGGGCGGGATCCCGGTTCCCGGATTTCCCGGGGTTTTTGGACCCGGGATTCCCGGTTCCCGGTTCCCGGTT
>JAQIXL010002533.1:0-12754 GCA_034700245.1 Poikilolaimus oxycercus | reverse complement strand
CTTCGGCTTCTTAGGGCAAGGCTCTTGCTCTGCCGAAGATATTACCTGAAAGAAGAAACTTCAACAAAATCAAAGCAAAACAAGAAGAATAACACACGAGGACGGCAAAATCAATCGATACGCTATTTTCGAAGGAAAATCAGTGCGAAATTGCCGAAAAACAATTGAATGTGACGCCCACGGCTATGCCCCAATAGTCGTTTCCATGAAAGCGATCGGAAACACGAAAGAAACTAACCAAACATGCACGAAAACACGGCAAAGAACAGAGAAAGGAACCAAACAACAAAAAAGATATGCAAAAATGTTTGAGCAAAAATCGCGCGAATAAAGTTCTTGATCTACCGCGTTTGATCTACCTCTGGCGCCTCGGACGTCACAATTGTCTTGTTTCCCGTATTTCTTTTACAGAGCCTCAGTTTGGATTCAACATGAAGATTGAGAGACAAACCACCTCATTCGACAGCCTTTTGTAATTCATTGTTGTGGCGACACCACGTCCTCCGGTTGTAAGTAAAAAAAAAGAAAATCTTTGAAGCCTTGCTTCTGCGCTTTCTACTCGGTTATCGAAGTCACCCACTGCAACGACGTTATACTCTTCTCAGGCTTTGAGGTTGCTCAACTCACTTCCAATTTCACTCCTTCTATTGTAGTTACCGTACCCTCTCCATTGCTCGTTCTCCCTCTCGTGGTACCCTCTCCAGAAAGACCTGACGGCGCTTCAAATTCGTGATCCTCGTCGCCTCCATTCTTTCTCTAGAGACATGTGCTACCCCCGGAGACGCAGTTGCAATTTCGAGAATCTTTCAGTAGCAGTTATTTGGAAGATGACCCGTTGACGAGGCTTGATAGCGCGCGGAGGTGCTAGATTGACCCCTGCTTGTTGTCTCCGTTGAGTGCAAGTGCATTCAGACCTCCCGAGTGAGACGATGAAACTGCTCGACCTCGACACTTTGACTCTCGGTGAACTTTTCTTATTCGTCGACTTTGCAAGCGCTGCTCGACTCGCCCTTTGCTGTAAACGTTTCAACATCTTGCTACAATCTTCTCTTGAAACTCGCCTCCTCAGCGCGGATCGTGTTTCAGTCGAGCTGAAGCACGCTTATACAAACCGAATCGAGAATGTCACCTTTGAGTCATCTCGAGTTCTAACAGACCTTCTCGTTCGATTTCCTTCTTTCAACGGAGAATCTCAAGCCTTTGCCGAAAGAGTCTTTGACCAGCTTTATTACGATTTCCGACTTATCGCTATTTTGTGTTCTATTGTGTTGTTCTTCTCGATCTGGTTGGATTGGCCCTTAGTCAAGGCGCTTTCCGGAATTCCACTTGGTCTCATCGTCTCAGGATATGCAACTCCTAGAGGCCTTAGGACGCGCCTCGCAGCCCCCTTTGTTTCACTCATCGAAGTATGGAAGAGGAAACCGAAGAAGACTCTACAGCATGTGAGGAGCGCGACAAGCGGCGGAGTTTTGTAAGCTGCGAGAAGGAGCGGAAGTTCGACTCGTCTGCTTGCAGGAGTTCTTATTACGTTTGCCCATTCGGTGGCAGAGATGATGCTCACTTTCAAGACGGCATGATCAACGCTTTTTATGCACGCAAGTGCGTTAAGGTCGAAGTTTGTATGAGCAATAGTAAGCATCTTTTTTTACTAGTGATTCCGCTTGAAGGTCCCCACTTCAGGAAACTTTTCGAGACATTGCAAGACACTCCCGGTCTTCTCCTCGAGCTTGATCTCCGCGACTGGGATCTGAACAACGCGGCGACCCTTGCAGAGCTTGACGCCTGTCTGGCCCAAGCTCGTCCTACAATTCTCAAGCTCTTCATCTCCGTCGATGTCGTCCCAGCAGAAGTCCAACGCGGCTTGCTATCTCTCAGACACATTACTCAAGTTGATATTGTTTCTCGGTATTGACATGCTGGTTGTTTCCCATTCGGATGAAGTTTCAAATCCTTTTGTCAAGCACTTTTACTGTTTGGGCAAACGAGAACACTGCGTTCTTGGGATGAAATAACGGCATTGAAAGTTTCAGACAATGAAGGACACCACGCCTGCCTTTACAACCTTTATGCTCGTCGAGGTTTAGATGTTTTACGGTCATTTGCGGCTTCATTTTCCTCAATATCAGCATCCCATCGTGCAGTATCCTTCATCGCAACAAAGCCAGCCCTGTCTCCAACAATCTCGCTGAATCTCGCACGGGGCGACCGGAAAGTTGGCGCATCTGTGGCTTACGCACACCTGCCACTTCTTGCATTCTTCGGAGACATCACAAAACTTCGATCGCGTCGCCGTTCCACCGTTTATTATGGAGAAAAGGAGAAGAACGCCAAGAAGCAGCAAATGCATGGCCGTAGCTAGAAACGGAAGAAATTGACTGAGAAACACAACTTGCCAGGAGAGACGTGGAAGTTGTTGTGTGTAACATGTCACATCGACAGTCAGATCCCCGTTTATGGCGACGAATTTCAAGTGCCACTGAACTTTTAGCTCTTCTTCAGAACTTCATCTGGCACTTCTCAGTTGCTCGTCAATGGTTTCACAAGCCAGCCTCCGTCGGAACGATTGACGGCCATCTTTGGTGGTAAAAAACCGAAACGATAAGTTTCCATGGTCATCGCTGCTGTCGTTTTTATGCACTACCTTGTCAACCATCTCAAACTATGAACAATTTCACGGCATGCATCGAATCTGAAGGGAAAAAAGCTTCAACGCGGGTCATCAGTTTATATCCACTCGTTGGCCACCGCACAACTTTGAACGTTGAAGCTTGACATTTATCGCTTCCGTCTTTATTGATTTGTGCACCCCCTCAACACAACCAGCAGCATCCGCCATAGCAACAACCATAGCCATGAGGAAAGCAATCTTGATGGACTTGACAAGAGGGTGTCGGCCACGTGACGCACTTTCTCCTCCAACAACGCTCGGTTCTCTTGCATTGCCAGTTGAATTGGCAGCTCTTTGACGTCGCGTAGTTGATCATGGCACAAAGAAGAAGACCGCCAAGAAGCAACTTGGTCAAGCGCATCGGCTTACAATTAGCTAAAAGGAAGCGACGTTTATGAGAAGCGCGACTTGCCTGAAGAGATGCCGAAGCTCTTGTATGCGGTGCCTGTATACAATCGACACTTTGGTGGCTAGATCGATAATTATCAAAAGGAATTCCAAGTGCCTTTGAAGTCTCACCCCTTCCGCCTCTTCTAACCTCTCGTTTAGAAAAGTCTCCCAGATGTTAGTGACATGAAAACGCAAGTTCACTAGTTTCACGGTTGTAGGCAGTTTTCACAGTTGACGATCATGCATGTGCCCTGCACTTGAGGTGTTCTTCAGGCACTTCTCATAATCAATGGTTTGCTTGTCAATGGTTTTAGCAGCCTACCGAGCTATTAGCAATTTGAGACGCGATTTGGGATGAAATAGGATGCGTTGAAGAATCACCAAAAGTTAGACCAAACAATCTTTTCCGTGCAACCAGTTGCGGCTTTATTCTTGTTAGCATTCCACCCAGCAATGTCCATTGGTGCAACAAGACCATCCTTGAAGCCAGCAGTCGCGTTGAACCTTGCACGAAGGTATCGGAAAAGTGACGCATCTGTGGTTTATACATAACTCCCACCTCTTGCATTCTTCGGAGACTACACAAAACTTCGATCGCGTCGCCGTTGTATCGCTTATGATGAAGAAAAGGAGAAGAAGGACGCCAACAAGCAGCTCGAACAAACGCATTTCTGAAAACACGACTTGCCTGAAGACACGTCGAAGTTGTTGTGTGTTGTCAGCTGCTCGACGAATTTCAAGTGTCTTCGACCTTTTAGCTCTTCTTTTACCCCTTTCAACGCTGCATTTGAAATAGCCTCCTAGATGATATTGACATGAAAAGGCAAGTCCAAACGCTTCGCATTGGCCATGCACAAAGTTCGCCGTTCGTTCATGTACATGGCTTTAGGACGCACCTTCAGACGATTCTCGGTTTCGCGTCATTAGTTTCAACCGTCAGCCGCGACCCAGACGATTTCGCCGACGACCACGTTGGAAAAAAGAGTTTCGAAGCGCTTGCGAGAGGCTTTGATGTTGTCGTCTTTTTCTGCTCCACCTTGTCAAGCATCTCAAAGCATGGACGAGACACGCTGATCTGATACGAAGCGATTCCCTCAAGCACTCGTCATGCTTTCCTCGAGGGTCGTGGCCCTCTCTTCTCTTTTGACTGTTCCCATTTGGGCTGTTTGCGAGAACGGGGTTCCGAGTGCTGCCGGCGATCGCTGCTTTCGTTTCTTCACATTTCCTCACCAACACGAAGTGACGGAACATCTCTGTGAGGACCTCAACGGCACGCTCGTCACCATCCACAACGGCTTCGACAATTCCATCGTCGCTCGTCGGTTTCAGCTTGAGATTTTAATTTCCTAACTTTTTGAGCCGTAATTTGCTTCAGCAAATTGAAAAGTTTCCTTTCAGAGCTCGGCAATGACACAATCGGTCATCTGACATTCTGGATTGGAGCAAGAAACCAATTCAAGGTCGATGATCAATTTCACTGGGCCGACAACTCCACTTTTGACTACACGAAGTGGGATCGAGGTGAGCTTCAGCATGAAAAGCTTCAAGAAGCATTTAGGACAACCCGCCTCGATGCTTGAGAACTCGTGTGTGGCGATGAACACGGCGAACGCCGGCTGGATTGTCGACTTTTGTCACATGCCCAAGCCGTATGTGTGCCAGAATGTGGTCTGATGTCACTTTGCTGTTTCGTTATTTTTGTTTTCTCGAGTAAAATTTCATTTCACCAATTTTGGCCGATTGCACTGTCCCAAGCAACATGAATTTTCCTATTACCAGACATCGTTTCCCACTGTTTCGCCTTTAGAAAGTCGATTGATAAAATGGGAAGAGAAGCGCCAAAAGAAGTAGAGAGTAAAGCCTCTCCGAAGCGTTTCATCAAGGAAAAAATAATGTGGTCATTTCGCATACTTTTAGCTGTTTCATGCTTTGTGTTTCACACGAGTAAATGTTGACACCATGTTTCTTCGTAGAGTGCTTCAGCCGAAAAAAAGAAGAGCTTTTCGTCTGACGTCACTTTGCAGTTTCGTGGTTCTGGTTTTCCTTCGAATAAAAATGGTGCTCTAATTATGTCTGGACTTCGTTTTCAGAAGCTTTATGAGGTCCGCCGCCCGAGCCGGGCACAAAGCCGGTCGCGCGACCCGTTGCGACCCGTTGCGACGCAGCTGCCTGTCGCGGTCGCGGAACTATAAACGGGGCTTTATAGCCAGACAACATTCTACGTTCGCCTTTGAGTTGTTGATCGATAAGGAGAAGGGCCAGACTAGGGAGGGAAGCGCCCCCGCGACTGTTTCACTGCGAAAAAAGGGAAGATAACAAGATTGATCCGCGACTGTCTCGGCCAGCTGTCGAAAGAGGAGAGGGGAGAGAGGAGTAGGCGGGAGAATGGAGTTCCCCTTGTCGTAAAGCTTCGTTCTTCTCGTTTCACAACGGCGCCTCTTTCGTCGTCTATCTGATTCACTTCCCTTCCCTTGTTGACTGTGTGGAAGTGTGTGGCAGTGGAAAGGGAATGCCTCGCCCGAGCATGCAGCTGGAACTCCGCATCGACCATCAAGCTCTTCCTTCAACTTCGACATCACCAAGGAAGGTTTCCAAAGAGTTTCAAGTTGTCAAGAAACTGGGAGTCGGAACTATTGGAGCGACTTATTTGTGCAGGTTCTTGTTCATTGTTCTCGAGACGTTACTGTTCAGGAAAACTTCAATCAATGATCTTTGCGCCGTGAAACGTCCAGCTCGCCGTCAGAAACTTTCAAATGAAATCATCGAACTTGGTCATCACGAAAATCTTACTCGATTTCATAAGCACTGGATTGAAGAGGTTCGAAAGCTGCTGTCAAAAGCATGTTTCAGAATCTCCGCGACTCTTTTCTCTATGTTCAAGTGGAATTCTGCGATGGCGGCTCTCTTGAGGATGCCATTCGACAAGGCACTCTACGGAATGAAACGTTTTCTATTAGCTTGTTGCTGAAGGATATGCTCAATGGTCTTCAGCATCTTCATGTCAACGGTCTCTTTCACGGTGACGTCAAGCCGGTTTGTTGGTTCTTGCGAGAGAGTGAACACCAAGCGTAGGTAAACGTCGTTCTCTTCCGGTCTTCAACGCGATTACGCGCCAAACTGACAGATTATTGCCTAGTGAATCATGAAGAACTGAGAAAGCGTTCGGAGATCGGCCCTTCACTTTATGATGCACCGGAAGTTTCAAGCGGCATCTTCGATGAGAAGATCGATCTGTTCAGTCTTGGCATAGTGTTCTACGAGATTTTCATTTCTCTTGAAAACCGTGATCCAGGCATCCATCAACAGACGGTTCAAGCCTTTGTTAAGGTTAGAAGCTGAAACCTCAAAGCACCAGGTTTAGGCAACACAAGAATGCCGAGAGTTAGAGCCACTGGAGTTCGCTTCAAACTTCGGTTTTGGACTAAACAAGGCAGCCATTTTCGAGGCCCAACGCTTGATTCGAGAAATGGTTGAAGCGAAGCCACATCGAAGACCATCGGCTGGCGAAATTCTGGCCGATGCCCGTTTTGGGAGTCTGTGCTCATGTATGATTTCAAAAACAACGAGTCAGATGTTTCAGTTCTCAATCAAATAAGCGTCACCGAAACATCGCGGCTTCTGGAACGTCCCGATCACGATTTCAATAAAGTGTGGACAGCCACTGAAACCTGGACAACAGAGACCCTTTTGCTGGAAGACTGGGACGAATTGAGACGTTTGTGGGCTAAAGTCGCATCTCTGGATTTGGAAGGAGACTCGAAGTTTTTGGAAACAATTGTGAAGATGGCCTTTCCTCTCTCGACGGCTTTGCTTCAAATTGAAAGCATCGAGAAATTGGATGAGCTGCTCCACTGGTGTGGCGTTTTTTTACGCCGCTTCAACCAGCAAGGAACTTCCACTGGAAAGGACGTTGTTGAATGTGGCCTGTGAAACGCTTTCTCGGTTTCCGACTTCTGACTCGACAAGACTATCGTTGTTGACAAAGTATCGCCTAC
Source organism: Poikilolaimus oxycercus (assembly GCA_034700245.1). NCBI lineage: Eukaryota > Metazoa > Nematoda > Chromadorea > Rhabditida > Rhabditidae > Poikilolaimus > Poikilolaimus oxycercus. The sequence continues at coordinate 5,701 of JAQIXL010002533.1, read as the reverse complement.
TGTGTGGGAAGTTTGAAATCCTTCGAAAGCGAAACCGTCAGGGAGATCTTCAAGTCCTGTATTTGGATGAGTACGAAAGAGACTTCAACTTCACTCGGCTCGAACTGCTCACAACAAAAGCATTCGAGGAACGAAGATACACGGACGTTCTCCTGTTCTGGAAACTCTCGACCAAGTGTCCAGGCTGGAAGACGCCGTTGTGTTATCGGATCGACGTCGTGGAGGCAGCTAAGCCCCTCCACGAACTGCTATCTACACAAGAGCTGAAAGAGACTACGAGAGATCATTTAATTCGTCACTCTCAACTAGCCATTGACATCCTTCAACATGCAATTGAACGGTCAAGACCGACATTCACACAAGATTTAGTGGAAATCATCTGGCTCAATCAGTTAGTCCTTGCTGAAGAAACCGCGAAGCGAAGTTTCTGGAGTCGACACCGCATTGTCAGCGATGATGACAAGAAACGGGAGCATCTCTGTGCGACAAAGGACGAGCTTCTCAGAATTCGACACAAAGTCGGTGGTTGGAGAAGAGAAGTTGATCATGAACTGAAGAGAGTCTGTCAAGAACAGAAGCGCCTGGATCCCCACTTTGCTTTTGAGAACTGACCTTGTCTCAAATGTTTCACTCCGTCTAGCATAATCTTGCATTGTACTCAAAACACATGAATAAATTGTTGGTCCCTGTCACTTGAGAGCTTGCTCTCGATCTTTCTCCTTCCCTGAGTCGGTCGCCATGCTCTCATCTTGATAAGAGAGCTCTCTCCCGAGAAATGACTGTCGGCGTGGTTCTCACGCTGCTTCTCCTCGGCTTCTCGCTCTCGCCCTTCACGCCCTTTTCCCGGTTTGCCGCCGCGACCTTTTCTTGCCGCGGCGCCGGCGTCTTTGATGCGGCCGGTCACTCCTGTTTCTACTTCCATGACATGGATGAAGAGTTTGATGACGCGCAGAGGACGTGTGAGGCTAACAACTCGACATTGGCCATTCTGAATAACGGCTTTGACAACTCGATTGTAGTGAGTAGGTCGAGAAGATTGACCAAAGGTTCCAGGAGCGGCCCAACAACAACTGAAAACGTCAAACAACTACTGGCTAGGAGGGAAACGAGACCGGTTCGACAGGCCTTGGATGTGGCTAGACAACAGCACAATGAGCTATGAGCATTGGGCCAATGGTTTGCCTAAAGCTAATAAGGCGATTGAAACCTAGGTGAGCCGGTCTTCGACTACGGACCGCGCTGTCTGCTTGGAAACTACCCGACTACGGGCTGGACATCAGACTTCTGCAATGTGACAAAGCCTTTTGTTTGTCTTGGAGCGGCCATTGACAGCACTCAAAGTTAGCTTATTCCAGCAACTTCAAGAAAGTCTTCCAGGGCCAGATCTCTGCGGCGACGACAAAGGCTGGTTGTATTGGTCGCCAAATGGAGACGATAATGGTCATTGTTATTTTGTGAGTTGGCGGTTTTGTTGCGATCTAAATTAGCCAGCAATTTTAACTTTTCAATAGCTCGTAGCCCTTTACATCACAATTTCAGTGGGACGTAAGCTTTTACTCGGCGATCGTCTCGGAATGTGACGAACTCGGCTCTAAGCTTGCATCCATTCACAGCGCCGAAGAGAACGAGTTCATTTACAGTGAGAAGAATACACAGCTTGACTTGGTTCAGATTCTGTGACTGAGGAATACACACACCCGTTTCCTACAATTGGTCTGAACCGAGTAGATGGAAGGTGGCAATGGGTCGATGGAACGCCCTTGGACTACACGAACTGGGCACAAGACGAGCCGACGGACAACGAGAATGTATGCAGAAATTCTGCCATTCAAAAGTTTAGGCGACTTGTGTTCAAATGTATCGAGACGAAGAGCCGGACTGCAATCCGCGGTATCATGCAACTTGGAATAACATTGAGTGCGGCGACATTATAGTGGTAGGCATTTCGGCACTACATTGCACTGCACACTAAAAATTGAATCTTCAGGGCTGGGGTGGCGTTTGCAAGAAGCCGGCGAAGAAAACAAGGAATTCTACCAACTTCACTTGAAAGACTACAAATAAAGTTTCCAAATGACTCTCCCTCAACATGACAAGAAATGGACCGCGTCCCTCACCGCAGAGATAAGAAGCGCGTGTCTATGTGGGGGCTGGAGGCTCTTCTCGGCGTCCTAGGCGTCGCGTCTCTCGTCGGCGCCCGCATTTCCTGCAATTCCAATGCCATCTTCAATGCGGCCGGCTCTCAGTGCTTCAACTTTTATGACACGCCAGCGACTTTTGATGACGCGCTTCTCGCCTGCCAAGCGAACGGCGCCATGCTCGTCGAGATTTTCAACAGCTTCGACAACGCCCTCATCGTTCGTCAGTTTTTTCTTCCGCCGATTCTCTTCTCTTGACTGCCTCTGTTCATTTCCCATCAACTTTTAGCCAACTTGAAACCGTAAATTGTCTTTTTCAGGTGGTGCTCTGAACCAGTTCACTACTGGCAATACCTATTGGCTAGGAGGCAAAATCGAGAGATTCGATCGACAGTGGATGTGGGTCACGTCGAACAAGACTATGGACGATTGGTACGAACATTGGGCTAGTGGTATGTTTTAAAAAAATGCAGCCTGTGCCTGCCCCAACGTTGAAATCTCATCCACGTGAATATCAAGTGCTTGCGAAACCTTCAGCTAAAATGCAAATTTCAGGCGAGCCGACCTTCGACTGGGGCCCGCGCTGCCTCGTCGGCAACTATCCGTCGGTTGCTTGGACCACTGACTATTGCAATGTGACGAGACCGTTTGTTTGTGTGAGCTCCGTGAACGACGACACCCTAAGTCTTTACCTTTTTTGAAGGAGAACCAGGTTCAGGACCCGACCTCTGCGGCGAAACTGCTGACCACACGCGCTGGTACTATTATCCGAACGCTAGCGACTATGGCTTGTGCTACTTTGTGAGTTCTCTCGAAGGGGGAAACGTTTCAGTGGCAAGCAGGCACATACTGGATGGTCCATCGAGATTGCCCTGAAAGCAAAGGTCAACTTGCTTCGATTCACAGCATGGAGGAGAACCAGTACATCTACGACAGTTAGTCTTCTCTCTCTTTGGAAAAGCTTCTAGACATTCCAATGACCGAGTTTCCCATGTATTCATTTCCATTGATTGGACTAGAGAAGGATTTGAACAATGAGTGGGTCTGGCTTGACGGGACACCGTTGGATTTCACGAACTGGGCACCGGGACAGCCGGACAATAACGGAGCGAATGTGAGGATCTCGACAATTAGATCAAGAAATCAAGTTTGCAGGAAACTTGCGTGCAAATGTATCACGACTATAACGGCGATAGGCCGGATTTTCACGGCACTTGGAATGATGTGGGCTGTGACACCGATGTGGTGAGTTCAAATCATCCAGAGTAGAGATCATTCAGGGAACGGGCGCTTACTGTATGAAGAAAGCAACACCATCTTCATCTTTCTTTGCTAGACCTTGAGGAATAAAGCTTTTCAAGTCAAACTACACCGCACAAAATCAATAAGCCGAAGTTTCCTCTGAGCGATAAGAGCCCAATGCCATGTGGTTTCTCGCAGTGTTCGGGATTCTTCTCGCCTTTGCACAGCCAGCTGAAGAGGCTCGGTTCTCATGCAATTCCAATGGAATTCTCGACGCGACTGGCCGGGCTTGCTTCAACTTCTACAACACTCCCCTGTCTTTTGATGATGCAATTGACTTTTGTGATGCTCACAACTATTCAATACTTGCTGAGCTCTATAACGGCTTCGATAACGCCCTCATTGTCCGTGAGTTCAAGGCAATTCTTTGACCTCCTGTGTAGGTGCAGCTGAAACTCAACTGACGGGAGGGGCACGTAGCTACTGGCTTGGAGCAAAGATCGAAAGGTTCGACAAAAAGTGGACCTGGGTCGTGTCAAACAAAACTATGAACTATTCACATTGGGCGAATGGTTCGACCGTTTCAAGCTCCATTGAAATCCTTTGTTAATAAGGGGAGCCAGTTTTTGATTACGGCCCTCGCTGCCTCGTTGGCAACACACCTTCCACAGCTTGGACAACGGACTATTGCAACGCTACAAAGCCCTTCGTTTGCCTTGGACCTCCAAATGATGTCACTTTGAGTGAGTGGCTTCGATGAAGATGCAAGTTGAGGACCCGATCTGTGCGGCTCGGAGCTTCGATGGTACTACTATCCAACCAGTGAGAAAGAAGGCTTCTGCTACTATGTGAGTAGAGCTCGCCTTAAGAAAAGCTACAGTGGCAACCGCAATACTACGACTTTCTTCGCAACAATTGCATCTCAAGCGGAGCCGACATGGTCTCCATCCACAATGCAGCCGAAAATGAGTTCATTTATGAAAGTAGGTGATTCGCGGGATCAGTTTGAAAATAAAAGCAGTCGCCTGAAATTTGAGCATTGTTTGGCAAACACTTGTTTGAAAAGCAAATCATTTCACCCTTTTCAGACATCGTCGTGATCGAGGATCCGGACTACTCTTTCCCACTCATTGGACTTGTTCGTAATGCCGACAACGTGACCTTCTCGTGGCTGGATGGGTCACCGTTGGACTATTCCAACTGGGCGCCGGGACAACCAGACAACGCTAATGGAAACGTTAGTCGAAAAAACGACAGCGGAGTTTTCAGGAGAATTGCGTTCAAATGTATCACGACTACAAAGGAGACAACGAGGGTTTGAGAGGCACTTGGAATGACGTCGATTGTCGGATTATCAATGTGGTAGGTGACGAGTGAAGGCTCAAATCGACCAATGTTCAGGGAGACGGCGCTTATTGTGGGAAATCAGTGACTGCGTTGGCATCAGTCTAATGTGCGTTTCGTGATTATCATGCACAAATTGTGTTCATGTAACGGCGAAACGCATGAAAAATTTATTTTTATCCTACGATTGCGCCTGTTTCAACGACTTCTTGCAATCTTTGTAGTTCCTCAGCAACTCAAAGCAGCGATCCGGCACCGACCCGTCACGGACTTTTGTGCATTCTTGCATTGTTCTGCAGAGGCAATAAGGAAATGCTCTGAGCAACTCACTTTTTGTCGACTAGGACGCAGTTGCTTTTCCTGAGGCACTTTTTGAGTTCGTGACGGATCTTGTCGCACTCGTTGGGAGGCAACTTGACGGCCTTCTCCTCCGGCATCGGAGCACTCGCGACTCGTGGAGAGGGCTCTATGGAAAGCGGATGCCCTTCATGTTTTCACAATCGGCAGCGAACAAGAGGCGATTTGATGCTCACTTCTTTTAAAAACGCGACAACAAAGGCAAAAAGAGCGAGACAACACTCCGATAGCAAGAGACTAGTCAGTCGCGCGTGGCGAGACTTTATGAGAAGAAGGCAAGAAGAGTGAAACTTTCGTAACGCCTCACTTCTTCACAGAAGCATCTTCTGGGGGAGAGGGAAAAGTCCCACGAAAATGCCTGCTGTGATGTAGACGACAGGCATGAGTCGGAAAGTATGCACCCAGTTCCGCTTCGAATAAAGTTATGCAAGCGAACATTTGGGCAATAGGCGTGTAATGGCAATGTGTTTGTCACAATCAGTTGTCTCGCATATTTGAGCGTGTCTCCTCGAAGTTGACCCGGGCGACGCGATCCTTCCTCAACTTCTTGAAAACCAGCAGTCGAAGGCATTTGAGCCAATTTTCAACAACGGTTCTGTATGGTCCAATGAAGACTACGG
>JAQIXL010002532.1:0-12755 GCA_034700245.1 Poikilolaimus oxycercus | reverse complement strand
CAGAAAAACCTTCGATGGAAATGACCCCCCCCCCCCTTCTGCGTTTTTGAGACCCTTGAAGGAGGACCCCTTCTGCGTTTTGAAGTTTCGACACCCCCGGTTTAACCACTGCTCTGTTTTCTTATTTTCAGATAGCATTGTTTGACAATTTCACTTGATGTTCTTGTTGAGAGTAAACTGCATCGGTAGCTCCTACCCCATGTCCCAAGAAGAAACGGAAATTATGGCAAAGGTTAGGCACGTGAACCCGTCGCGAGTATTGCTCGTCAAAAGGCCGCATCACTCAATGTGTTGCAGCTCGATTCGACTCTAACGTGCGAGCAGCAACCGTAAGATGAGCGGCGCTTTCGTCGAACTCTTCAACCGAGTGCTCGCCGATCCAAGGATCGAGTCGCAGACGGACGAGCTGAAGGCGAATCTGCGCTACATGGAGATGGACCCCGCGGAGATGGCGACGATGCGTGGCAAACATCTCGGCGACAACCTCGGCGCGGGCTTCAACAACGCATTCAAGTCAGAAATTGAGCCGACGGGACCGGTGAACCGTGAGATCTTCATGAAGGAGCTCGTCGACCACTTCTTTCAGCACAGCGTCGGCCGCAAGAACTTCTCCGAAGTCATCGATGCTGTGAAACTTTGATCTTTCCCATGTTGAACTTGTTGAATAAACACAAAAGTCAGAAAAAAATACCGGAGCAATTCTGTCGGTCTCATGCGGCTCCGACAGTCCTCTCCACCATCGCACAGTTCAACGCAACCGTGGAACTCTGCAAAGACCTTTCACGTGAAACAGAGGCAAGTCGGTCGACAAGGTAGACGAAGGGGAGAGGGAGAGAAAAGATGCATTCACCTTGGTAGCTGAAGACTTTTAACTATCGAAGTGAAACGTAAAACGTAGTCGAAGCGAGCTTCCAAAAAGTGGTTTTGTGAAAGAATGACGATGGAAGTCAAACAAGATAAGCGTGCGAGAACACAAAAGCAAACACTTTTTTCTGTCGATCTCCGTTCTCCCCCAGGCCGTTGCGTCAGCGTCTCGTGCTATTTTTTTTACGAACAGAAGCTGCCAAGGGGGACTCCCGGCTGATGAAATGCTTCTTACGGTTTTCAACATTCGGTTTATGACCAGGCGGAAAGGCATATCTCAAACGATGAAAACAATGCTAAAGAGAAGTTAAACTCTCATCACACTGTGGGACCCGTAAGCATTGGGAAAAGTAGTTGGCAAAGCGGAGTGTCAAGGGGGTGGAGGGATCTCCTCTCATCGGGTCGCTCCACGCGGGCGTATCAGAGGTTCGAAGTCGTCGTCGTCATCCGTTCGGTCCTGTCGGCCGACCACCATTGTGTGCACCTGAACGATTTATAAACGCTTCACCTCGACTCTTACTCGACTGCGAACAACTCGTTGTAGCTCCTGAATGATCTCGTCCACCGGCTTTCTCACAGTCTCCGGTAGTCGTCCGAAGAGGAAGGCAGCCACAACAACCTGCAAATACTGTTTCCTAGCCTAGAGATCACCTGGAAGCACAACATGGGAATGTAGAACGCCGGTCCAATCGTTGCATCCAGAGGTGGATAAACCGCCAACAAAATCATGTGCCCGATGAGAGCAAGCAAGGTCTCGCCCTGAGCCACGGCCATTCGAACACTCGGTGCGCATAGCTCGGACAGCATGAGGAGGTAGAGGTGAGGATAGCCAGAAACGGAGTAAATCGAAGTGAGACCTTGGAGAAGATAACCTGAGCTCGTTATTTTCATGAAAATCGTCGGAACTACCAATATCCCTGGTGAGAACATTGGGCGGATGTAGTTTGACCAGAAGATTGACCACAAAGAGCAGCGAGCTGATTGCAGCCAAGAGAGTGGTGCCGACGGCGAAAATCGCCCGACGGCCATAACTTCAAAGTTCAGTGTTGAAATGGAAACTGAAGGGCCACTCACCGCTCAACGAACCAGGCGAAGAAGAAGGCCAGAGGCATGAAGAGGAGGGATGAGATCATTCGTTGGTTCATGGCCTAGGACAACTTTGATGGTTTTAAAAGAAGTCAACCTCGTCGACACTGAACCCAAATCGAGTCTTCAGCACAATGTTGTACGCCAGCTCAATTTGTATTGGAGACACTTCTTTGGATAGCTCGCAGACAAGAACGATCAGGAAAGATTCTCTGAAAACCTACGTCTTTCTTTTTCAAATTCTCGACCTCAATGAATCATCGGCCAAAATCTGACGAATCGAGAGTCGATCCTGCAAAGTCAAATGCATCTCCCGAGAATATTCCTCAAAAGTCTTTTCTGAAAGATTTTGATCTCTCCCGGTTCGCTCACCAAGATCGGCATCAGGTCCATGATAAAAGCGCACTGCCTCTTCGGCCTTTTCTTGCTTTCCTCTGAATTTCAGCGCTTCACAGAGAAATAGTACGAACTTGACATAGAGCCATTTTGGTGAATCCGGACAAGCAAGTCCAACCAAGGCGTAGAGCACTCCAAGTGCCATGCAGATTACCGTGATCCATGGCCAGGCTTGATCGTTTCCGAGAACTCCTGGCTTCGACAGGAAAGAGGTAAGTTGCCAGGCAACAGTTCCATGGTAGACCGCAATCACAGTTACTGGTCCTTAATTCTCAAATTCTTAAAAGCATCGATATTTCTAACCTCTCAAATGGTTGGGCGCACACTCACTGAGGTAGATCACCGACGCAAATGTTGTTGTGTTTGCGGTCATTCCAATGAAGATTTCACCCAACATGAAGAGCTCAACTGAATTCAGGTACTGTGGTGCATTTGCAGACAAGAGAAGTAAACAGACCCTTGCGCCGAACTGACAAATAGCTCCCAGACCAGCGACGACAAGCGGGTATTCGACGGCGACAGCCTTCCTTCCCCAAGTGTCCATCTTCGGATAAACATAAATGAGCGAGATCAACTGTCCGAAAACTCGTGCTGTGGTCATCATTGAGAGCAATACCGAGAACCTAGAACTTCTCCTCCTTGACTTGTTTACTCACTGGGTCGGGTTGAGTATCACGCCATAATGGGCATAAATCGACTCACGATAAAACTTCTGCAGCGGGGTGCTCAACGTACTGAAATGGTCAATTTCACGAAATTAAACCCATTCAACTACTTGTTGACAAACAAGTAAATAGTGTAAACAACCTGTAAATAAGCGCTAGAATCGCCGTGAATGAGCCGAAGACGCAATACGCCAAGACCCGTAGAACGAGCCGGACCGGTAGCCGCATTGCCCTTCACACGCAGCGACTTGTCGGTCTCTCATAAAAAGAAGACTCTAGGTGTCGTCCAACAGGGGACAAAGAGGCGTCGGGCGGCATCGGCTCCTTGGGGGAGGGGGGCGGGGGGCGAGGGAAAGACGAGATAGTTTGAGGTGGCCGCTGAAGAGAATCACGCGATAGCACGTACTCCGAGGCACCCGACGCGCCGTCGGCTACCCTCAGCAAGGAAGCGCCGCGATGTGTCAACACGCGTTGAAAATTAAACAAGCAAAGACCGCTCGCCCCGCAGGCTTGCTTGTGTCCCTGACGGTGAAACTTTTGGTCTCGTCTGATCAGAAACTGTCTGCTTCCGCGTGTTTTGATGCCGAAGCACCGCTTTTTTTGCTTCGACTTTTTTCGTGCTTTTTGGTGACTTGATTTCGTTGAACAAGTTCAAACCAAAACATCACGCGAAGATTCTGTGAATTCTTCTTCAACTTTATTTCGTGAATTTATTTACTCGTCATCTGGGTCGAAGTTTATGCGAGTGTTGGCTCGGCGGGCCTCTATTTCCTCACTTGGGTCCTCGTGCGACTGCTAAAGAGCAAGTGTACAAGTGCTAACTATAAACGTTGTTTCGCTACAAAGTTTTATTCCTGTGTGTTCGGACGATGTTGCCCTGTGTCGGCGTCGCTCATGCTCTCTCGCAGGTCGTTGGTCATTCGATGGCGCTTTCGGCAGACACAGGAAGAGTTCCGATTCTTGCTCTCCCGGATGAACTTCTTGTCCAAGTCTTCGGCTTCATGGAAGCTCGTCAGTTGTTTATTGTTCATCGAGTTTGTGAGCGTTTTAATGAGCTCTGCACTAGAAATGCCGCCGCCCTTCGGGCGGTCGGCGATATTGTTGTGAGAATTCGTGACGGCAAAGGCGGCGCAGTTGAATTCGTCGAACGGATTTTTCCTGTCTACAATCAGTCTGAGAATTTGATCGATTTCGAAAAAGCGACGTGTATAATCGGGAGTCAAAACCTTCCCTTTCTACGCTCGAGATGGCGTTACAAAGACGGGCATCAGTTTTTGCATTTTGAGCCGCAAACGAAATGTTGTCCAAAAGAACAACGCAAAGATCTAGAAATTATCTTTCGTCATTTTCATCCAAAAGTTTGTATTACCAACATGCTACCGAGAGAATTTGCACGTTGGATTTCTTTCCTACCTCGTTCAATTAAAACTTTTCGATACAATGGAAAAGCCCTCGCCAAACGACAAAACCTCTTTGAGGTTCTTCGCGTTATTGGTCTTCTTCCCACTCAAGTGACAACTTTTGGGTTTTATGGCATCAAACAGAAGATCCCACGGCGTTTCTTCAGTCATGTGAACCTTCGACGTTTCCAGAATTTTGAACTTTGGGAAAATGATGAGGCTGCGAAGACACTAATGTCCAAGAAGGTGGCCATTGATGATGTTCAGCTCGTCGAGTGGACATGGAACACTTTCCAGTTGCTTTGTCTTACGCCTGCAATTTCTGTCGACGGAGTCAGTCGTGTTCTTGAGCAATGGGCATTGGGTCAACGGAAGCTGAAGGAATTCATTGTTTCCGACTTTAACACTTCACTGGAAGCGTTTCTTGCTAATGCCAACGTCAGCGTGGAATACGAAAAGGAGAATCTTGCGAAAATTACAAACGAGCACGGAAAATCGCTCAACTTCCGGCATTACGAAAATTTAGGCTTCTTTTCCTTTAATCAGGGAACGCCACTGTAGGCTTCAGATCATCAAATTTGTCCGCTTGCGCTCTTCTGAAATGCCCTTGCTGATTTTTCGCCATGAATAAAATGCAATAAACCCAATTTAGATGTCTCATTGTATGCACGTTTCACAATTAAACGATAAGCCTCTGCCATCGGTTCACACGGTACCAGCACCCTTCAGTAACGGCTTACACGGTTATTTCTCTATTGAATGAGCGAGTTTGGATAAATTGCTAAAAGGAGTTTCATTCGGCTCACATTACAAGCAAGACGTGATAAATTAAAAATTTGAGAAATGAAAGCATCAAAAAGATTTACAAGTAAAATTAGAGCAGAAAACAACGCATCAATTGAACAGAAAATCTGTCATAGCACCATGGAACTTGCCAGGCATCTTTTGATTGAAAGCGAAGATACTTCGCGCTTTCTCATACCAAATGTAAGCGGTCTTCCCGTGGCTGGTGGTAAGTTTCACCAAGTCATTTCGCTTCCTCTCAATGTTTACATCGATATTCAGTAAAAGAGCGTCAAGAGGTGTTTGAGCACCCAAGATTGTGAAAACAAATTCGACGAGTTCGCGTTCGCCTTGTGCCCATTGTTGAAGAATACGATTTGCCCCGTCCACGGTGAGTGCCGGTGTATGGGCGGCTAGGTAGAGACGCGTCCACGGGCCATTCACTAGTTGATCTTCATCTGCGAAAACCTTTCGCTGGAACGTTTTTACACCCGCTTTGAAGTCCTTTTCATTGAGGACTTCGCAAAATTCGAGTGCCTTGAAACCTTGAAGAATCGGATGGCTAAAGAGGAAGCGCGGAAGATCGATCGCATAGCCGTAGAGACCAAAAGTTTTGATTTCTTCCGGCAGAAGCGACAACGCTCGAAATAGCTCCAGGAGCCCCGCCAGAGTGCTTAATGTTTTGTTATTATAGCGAAAAATCTTCAACGAAGGCGGAAGAATTGCTATCCAATGAACGAAATCGCACGGTCGCATATTTGTGTAGAAAGACTCTGGTTTGTAATGTCGAAAGATCACTTTGAAGGCTGCGCGTCGCTGCTTCCAAGTGGTCTTCTGCTTAAATGGATTGAGACTCACGTGCTGGTATCGGCCTTGGCGCCATAGTTCTTTGCACAAGAACATCGCTCCGTCAGCGTCTCTAACTTGAAAGTTAATTGGCTTGTGTCGTGTCACTTTGTCAATATGCTCGGCTTGTCTGTTGCTAGGATAAGTAGGAATAGCATTTTTTCCAAACTTAAGGTAGCCGTTGAACCCTCCTTTCTTGCCTGTGAAGAGAAGAAGCGTTATGTCGTTGAATGTGGGCAATCGGGAGGCGTTTTCAGTGCAAAATCGATCGAAACGACGGCAGACTCCATGTAGAACAAGCAATTGGCGACCACTAATAAAGCCAAAGACATGAAGGAGAAGATCGTCGGGAAGGTCCATTAGCGGGAATGTTCCGTAGTTAACAAGAAAACGTTTAGAACGTCGGCATTTCAACTTATCAATCAACTTGCGGACGAGCCCAAGAAAAGCAACCATGTCGACGGTAAAAAAAGATCCAAAATGGCGACTTGAAGTCACGAAAGAAATTTATCACCCATAAGGCAGTCTATTAGCAGCTCAGTAACAAAGGATGATCAATGCGAGAAAATAGACGCCGTGCGATGAAAGAGCATTTTCATTGCGCAGGATGTCTGCTTGCATAGCACATCGCAGATCTCTGTGTCTAAAAAGTCCCCAGCAGCTACAAACAATAAGCCTCTTTTATTGCTAATTGTAAGCATTACAATCGGACTGCAAAGAAATAAAAAATCACCAGAACATGAACTCCGTCATCGCACCATAAAACTTGCCGGGCACTTTCTGATTGAAAGCAAAGATGCTCCGCGCTTCTTCATACCATACATAGATGGACTTTCCCTGCCTGTTGGTGAGCTTTGCCAGGCCATCTTGCTCTCTTTCAATTTGCACACTTGCATTCAGTAAAAGGGCGTCAAGACGCGTCGGAAAAGTGGTAAGTTGGAAAACGAATTCGACAAGTTCGCGCACGCCCTCGGCCCATTGTTGAAGAATCCGATTTATACCGTCTGCCGTCAGAGCTGGTGTGTAGACGCCCAGAAGAGCCTCGTCCACGGGCCATTTACCAGTTGATCGTCGTCAACGTGCACTGTTCGTCTGAACGTATTCGTTTCCGTTTTTGAATCCACTTCATAGAAAAGTTCACAAACTTCAAGAGCCTCGAAACGTTGAAGATTCGGATGACCGAAGAGGAGACGTGGAAGATCGGTCGTCAAACCGTAGAGACCAAAAGTTTTGATTTTGGCCGGCAAAAGCAATAACACTCGCCGATGTTTTTGAACAAAGTTCTATTGAAGAAACGAACTGCAGTCCTCTCCACATCAGTTATAAGGCGCTATCATTCTGTATGGCAAATGAAGAATGGAGGTGATATGCGTGGAAATCTATCACAAAACAGCGACGGTCTTTTGAATAGGTGTCGCAAACGTAATGTTTTAGTTAGGAAGTCAAAATAATGCTTGTTGAGTTTTTGAGTTTTTTTTTTTCTATCACAAAACTCGGACGGTCTTTTGATATAAACTAGTTTTTTCTGCTCGGAGATAACCGTCCACGGATATCACCTCCATTTTTTTTGCCATACAAAATGATAGTGCGCTTTATGTAGCACGCTTTTTTCGAATTATTTATCAACCTAATAATCATAGCATGTTATACAATAATTGCAGGTCAATTGGTCTCAAACTTAAATGTTGAACTGTGCAGGCACAGTTTCGCTAAAGACAAACCGGCCCCTCTTTTCGTTGTGGCGAACATACAGCGACTCTCCGTTAGAATTCGTGATCTTAACCAGATTGCCTTCGTGCTTAACTTTCAGGTCTTGGCCTTGGAGAAGTGCGCTGAGCGGGGTGTAGAAGAAATGCAGTTCATAGACAAATTTCTTCAATTCACGCTGACCCATGACCCATTGTTGAAGGAGCCTCGATACTGCTCGCGCATCAATGCTGAACAATTAGTTGATAATGTTGAAACATCATTTCTAATGCCTTAAGTCGCACGCTCGTTTCTTCTCCAGCCCAAATATTAACGCGTCGACAACCGTTTCTTTGTTTCGAAACTTGAAAAGAGAACTGATGACCGTCTAATTGACAAGTCTGCGTTTTCCCGGAAATAGGACTTTTCGAAACTTGCGGGACCAAAGTGCTGTCGCCAAACTTGACAGTGAATCCGTCACCCTCGATAGTCACAGAGAGTTGGCTTCCATTTAAAGCTTTCAACGAATCTGCCCGCTGCTTGCAGAGCGAATTTAGACGACGACAGGCACGATGAAGCAGTGGCACTTTTGTCGCGTCAACAAATCTCAACACCTCTATCACGAGATCATCGGGAAGATCAAAAAGAGGAAAACGTGCTCTCTTCCCAAAACGATTTTTTATGAATCGAAAAAAGACAGCATTACAATGGTGGTGGTCACTAGAAATTTTCGCTAAAACAATAACTGTCGAAAATGGCATAAACGAGGGTGCGACAAACGGTGTAGAAGTGCTAACTACGCAAAGGTACGGTGCAAAATATCAGGCCTTTTCGAAGCTTCCCTTGAGCATTTTCAGTGTTTGACTTAGGGCGAATGAAACTGTCTCGAAAGAGGATGGATGCGCTCTCCATTTCGAGATTGTAAACGCGTTAAAACACTGCAATATAATCGGGTAAAGGGAGCCACGTCCACCGCTCAATGCGTGAACGTGGCACACACCGTTCAACTGAAAATTTACAACGAAAATGGAGTGCTCAATGTCCATAATCATCAAAATCTTTATTGTTGCTGTCGCGGTCAAACGAAATTCTACAGAAACAAAATGCCAAAAGTAGTTCTCTCTCTCAGAACAAAGAATCCGTCAATGCTCCATGATATTCGCCAGGTACACGGAATTTATTGAAGGCAAAGAAACTGGTCTCCTCATTGTATCGTACATGAAGGCTCCTTCCTTGACTGGTTGTGAGTGTTGCCAGATTCTCTCGCTTCTTTTCGATCTTCACATTGATGTTCATCAACAACACGTCTAGGGTAATATTAAAGACATTAAGTTGAAGAAAGAACTCTTCAAGTTCGCGTTCGCCGGCAGCCCATTGTTGGAGAACGCTCTGCACGCCTTCCAAGGTGAGCGTCGGCGCCTGGGCTGCCAGGCAGAGCCGCATCCAGGGCCCGTTCACCAATTGGTCATCGTCAATTTCCAAGACTTTCTCAAACATGTAAGTGAAGTCAAATTGTTCCTTTTCATATAAGAGCCCGCAGAATTCAAGTCCCTTGAAGCGTTGAAGACTTCCGTGACTGAAGAACCATCGCGGAATATCCGACGCAAATCCGTAGAGACCGAAATTCTCAATTCTAGCAGGCAACTTGTTCAGCAAACGGAAAAGTTCAATGAGATTGAGACGTTCGCCACAACTAATATCTTCATAGCGAAAAGTTCGCAACGATTCTGGGAGAAGCGGGATCCAAAGAGCGAGATCTCGCGGTGGCGCATTGGTGTAAAAAGAAGCGGGCTTAAAATGCCGAAAGATCACCTTGAAGGCCGCGCGTCGCTGCTTCCAGGTCGTTTTCTTTTTGAGTGGATCAATGTGCACGTACTGAAAGCCGTTTTCGTGCCATTTTGCGCTGCACCAGAACTTGGCGCCTTCTTCGTCGCCAATTTGACGCCTCGTCATGGTACTTACCCCGAGAGTTTCCGTGTATTTCGTTTCGCTGTTCGTCTCCCAAACGGGCAACACATTACGTCCAAATTCAATAAAAACTCTGCGACTGCCGCCGATAAAAAACTGAAGCACGGCGTCGTCGAATGTACGCAATCGACAAGCATTCTCGGTGCAAAGGCGATCGATGCGACGACAGACTCCGTGCAGGACGAGAAATTGCCGCCCCTCAATAAAGCTGAAGATTTGCAGAAGCAAGTCGTCGGGGAGATCGAGAAGCGGGAAGACGAACGGCTTTGCAACGAACGCTTCAAACCCAGTTTTCAAATGAGTGGCGAGCTTCGTAAGAAGCACAAGAGAGGAGAGCATTCTGCCCGCAAAGCAACTGACGAACCGTTGACAAGTGAGATGTTGCCCATTTCGCACATCTCGTCAAAAAAGGCAGGAAGGTGCAAATGATCCTGCCCGTATGTTCAGCTGGTCAATTCTATGAATAAACCAAACATGGCCCATTCGGCTCACATTTAAAGCCGATAAAGATTTTTGTCGTCAGCATAAAATGCGTCCAAAAAACTCAGCAAGTTTGTTCATTTATTCAGTAAACTTTCAAGTAAATATCAATGGGCAACACATCACCAGAACATAAAATCCGTCAAGGCGCCATAGAACTTTCCGGGCGTCTTCCGATTGAAAGCAAAGATGCTACGCGTTTCTTCGTACCATACATAGATGGACTTTCCCTGAGAGTTGGTTAGCTTCGCCAGGTTGTCTTGTTTCTTCTGTATTTGCACCCTGACATTTACAAGAAGGGCATCAAGACTCGTAGGAAAAACGTGGAGCTGAAAAATCAATTCGTTGAGTTCGCGTTCACCCTCGGCCCACTGTTGAAGAATACGATTTATGCCGTCGGCTGTGAGGGCTGGTGTGTAGGCACCCAAGCAGAGCCGCTTCCACGGGAAACTTGTTAGTTGATCGTCGTCAACGTTTACTCTACGTCTGAACGTATTCGTCTGCGTTTTGGAATCCGCTTCATACAAGAGTTCGCAAACTTCAAGAGCCTCGAAACGTTGAAGATTCGGATGACTGAAGAGGAGACGCGGAAGATCGGTCGTCAAACCGTAGAGACCCAAAGTTTTGATTCGAGCCGGAAGAAGTGGCAGCACACGAAACAACTGCATTAGGTCAAGTTGTTCACCGATGATATAGCGAAAGATTGTCAGAGATGGAGGAAGTAGCGAAATCCATTGAGCCAAATCGCGCGGCAACATGTTCGTGTAAAACGAAGCCGGTTTGTAATGTCGAAAGATCACTTTGAAGGCTGCGCGACGTTGCTTCCAAGTTGTTTTCTTCTTTCGTGGATCCAGATCAACGTATTGGTAGCCGTTTTTTCGCCAGTCTGACTTGCACCAGAACTTGGCGCCCTCGGCGTCTCCGATTTGGCGCTTTGTTGGTATTTTCTCTGTCGGTTCGCCGTAGTACGCGACTTTTCCGATGTTAGGATAAGTCGGAAGAACGTTTCGACCGAACTGGAGGACGAATCCACTGTTTCCGCCAACGAAGAACTGAAGCATTGTGTTGTCGAAAGTGCGCAAACGTTCTGCATTTTCGGTGCAAAATCGATCAAAGCGACGGCAAACCCCGTGTAACACGAGCAGTTGCCAGCCGTCAAGAAAGCCAGAGACATGAAAAAGAAGATCGTCGGGGAGATTCAAGAGAGGGAATGTCCCATAGTCCGTTTGCAAGGGTTTAGAAAGTTGATGAACAAGACAAAGAACAGAGAGCATGCTGGCAAGGGAAAATAACGGAAAGGCAAATGAGAGTTGTGAGAGGGATTTGTTCTCAGTGCACTGACCATTAGCAGGTCAGAGAATGTCAGGTGCGAAATACCCTGAGAAACCAGAAAATGCTTGAGACATTGTTTATAAATGAAGGTCTTTTGAGGAAATCGATAAACATCGAAAAAGAATTGAACCGCGACAACCCATACCGTTAGTACAACTGCATCGTTTCACAAATCCTCCTGAAATCCCTACCCTCAGGATTTGCAATTTTTGCGAGATCCTCCGATATATGCTCAATGTTCACATCTACGTTCAAAAGAAGTTCCGCTAGTGACAAGTCTTCAGAAAACTCGAATATGAGCTGAGTGAGCTCTCGAGTTCCTTGCGCCCAATGTTGAAGCAGCTCCCGAAGCCCCTCAACAGTCAATTGAGGGAAATGAGAACCGAGGAAAAGACTCGACCACGAAGAATTCAGCAACTGTTCATCAGTCATTCCCAGTTCACACTCGCATTCCTCATTTGGATCTTCACAAAATTCCACTGCCTCAAAACGTTGAAGGCAAGAACGGCTGAAGAACGAAGGTGAGATGGAGATTTTCTGGAAGTAAAGTCCGAAAGTCCGAATTTTGTCTGAAAGAAGAGAAAGGGTTCGAGAGAGTTTTCTAAGGTTGAGCCGTTTCCCGACAATAGTCGCATCATAGCGAAAAATTCGAATCGAAGAAGGCAGAAATGTAACCCATTCCGCGAAATCGCTTGGCAACATGTCCGTAATACAAGTATTCGGTCGATAATGTCGAAAAATCATTTTAAGAACGTTCATTTGTTGTTTTCGAGACATTTTCTCTCGTGGCAAGATCTCTAAATGCTGTGACCCGTTGCGGTGCCTGGAGAATTCACAGCGAAAGCGCAGGCCACCAATTCGACGGGCCTTCTCGGAAGGGACAAATCTCAGCAAATATCCTTGATTGACACCAATTGACACGACAAGATCATCAAAGGTTCTCAGAATTTCTGCGTTTTGGGTGCAGAGCCGATTGAAACGATGACAAACACGATGCAGAACGAGCAGTCGTCGACCGTCGACGAAGCCGAAAACATGATGAATCAGTTCGTCGGGAAAGTCAAGTATTGGGAAAGGCGATACGTGTTCGAACCGGAAGAATCTCTGAACGAGAGCATACATTGCAAAGTGCGTGGTCGTGCGTGCGTGTGCGTGGTCGTAAACCTATGCGTGGTCGTAAAACTAGGGCAATGGACTTCTCACCACCTAAAGACACAATTAGCAGCTGTTTTATGGGACGCTTGACTGC
>JAQIXL010002531.1:0-12759 GCA_034700245.1 Poikilolaimus oxycercus | reverse complement strand
TCGCTTGAAATTGTCGGGTTCAGATCTTGGACAGAAATCAACGAAAAAAATTCGGGTTTGAAGCGGAATCATACTCTTACGGGATAAGGAACCAAACCTCTTATTCAGCTTGTCCCAGCAAAATTCCAGAAATTCTGAAAAATTCTGACTGGCAGTTTTGAGTTTGGAACTTTTAGGCCTTTAGGTGGCCCGTATTAGCTCAAATTCCGTCAAACTTGGAGTGCTGGTGTATCTTCGGCCGGTGTACACGACAGTAGCGAAGCCCCCTCAAGAATCGATGAAAAAGTGATGCAAGTCAAAAAAGTGCAATGACTTATGAACACCCCCAATAGTACAATACATAACAACTGCATATTTAGGGAACACGCCGATTCGACTTGACGGGCGTTTAATTCGCGAAGTGGAAATCGATTTGCATGACTGGTACTTGAACTCGAAGAAGGATGAGGCCTTGATCAGGGTGCGACGTATTTTTTCCGGCTCTTTGGTGGTGCTTCTCAATGTTCGCATCAGAATTGGCGATGATCCGGCTCAACTTCGCCACAACTCGGCATTCGACGCAGCTCAAACTGTCCATTTCATTCAGAAATCTTAAATTAAGATGTTCTTTTTTTGTAAGCTTCAGGATTTGTGTCGGTAACCACGGTGACGAAATAAAGTTTTTGTTGCGCGAGCAAGGCATGAGGCGCACCCGCTGCGCATAATTTCGCGTCAAAACTGACTCAGAAAAGGATCCGCGGGTGATCATTGCTCTTATCTTCGTGCTCTAACTGCGCAGCCTCGCTCGTTTGACTGAACAAAATTTCGCTTCGGGATGTTGACGGCGATTTCTTGGAAAGTCTTTTCCCTCTTCTCGACGATTTCTCGGTCTTTCGACTTTCGATGACTTGCCAATTATTTCATTCACTTTTACGTTGGCGAGTTCTGCAAATCGATCAAACTCCTTTGATGCTTTCGCACGCTTGCCGCGCTCAGTACGTGACTATTCGTTGCCCGAAATGGGGCTATCAAATGGGTTTCATTCGACTTTCTTCGTCCAGTGATAAAGCAATATTAAAAGTGAGAAATGGCACGCAGGTACTAAAGTCAAATAATCGCAACCATCGAGATTCCCAAAATAAAAATGCGCGATTTTTTGAGCTCATTGTCAGATGACTTCAAAAAAAAAGTGTAGTGATTTTTTTCTATCATTGAAGAAAACATGTAAGAAAGGGAAAAAAATTCAAAAGCTCGGAATGTAGCACGCTCTTCATCGCGCCAGACAGGAAGATCGACGCTCTGACCACGATTCCCTTCGTATCTGCTCGCTCCTTTGTCCTTCATTCTACCCGCATCGTCGCAAGCAGATCGATCCCCTCTCACTCGACCGAGACGCTTTTCTGTCGTTGTAAACCCCGTTCTCTTTCTTCGGCATTGTAAAAGTTTTTCTTTCCTACCCGTATGAAAACAAGTACAAGTAGAGCATGCAAAAAGGAACTTGTGTTAGTTTCTACAAGAAGATTATTTATAGCGAGCTTATGGCCCACGTCAATCTTGGACAGCTAGCTCTAAGCCTAATATCCCATCGCAGTCAAACTCTCTGAAATAATTAAGAAAACAAAAGACACAAGCAGAATGTCAAAATTCGGAGCCAGATTAGTTCGTGGCGTGCCTTCAAGGGCAATCCTAAACTCGATCCGAAAACGGTCGGACGAGTTGCGGATTATTGCTTCCAATTGAAATCTTCCTCCTTTTTCAAAATCCATTGTCGTCCCGTTTGCTTGATCGTCGAGTCTAGAGTCACGAATTTCAAGCACAAAATAGAGAAGTACCGAATTCGTCGCCACCCATCAACCAGAAGATTGATCTGCGATGAAGACGAGATCAGCATTTGATGGATGATGAATGTTGTCCAACTTTCCGAGACCACATCGGGAAACGTTGGTTCCATCTCAGCGTCGAGCAAGATGGCGCCAAAATCGTCGAGAAGCCATTCATTAACGATTTCTGGCTGCGCTTTCGATGTAACTAAACGATTCTCGTTGATCTTGCTCGCAAAGACTACCGTCGGTAGCAAAAATAATGTCAAATTTAACAAAAGTTGCCACGACGATTTCGACTATGTGCCATGGTAGCGCTGTATACGAACGCGAACGCAGAGTTTCCCTTCAAATGTCGAAGCGTGAGGGAACCTAGTACGTAGTGAGAGTGAGAGTTGGGATGTCCGATCTGCCAAAGGGGCGAATGGTCATCGAAATTTCATTGGTATCCGGCAACGGTGGCGTGTAGAAGCCCAATCGAGGACGGCGTGTCTTGGTTCGAGCAGCCAAGATGATATGGTTGGAAAGATTGCTAGCGAGAAATGAGTGTCTAAGTGGATTATCCACGTATAGTATTGCGGGCAGCTGTTTAGCTTCAAGAGGTGGCGAAGGATTGAAAACAGGAAGCTGTCGACTCACTCGAAACAGCCAGAAGTAATAGATGAGGTGACTGTGGCGGTGTCTTTGTGGCCGCATTGCGCAACACCGACCAACCCGAGTCGGTGCTGTTTTTCGTCAAGACTCTCGGATAGGAGGAGTTTTGGGATGGTTCCTTGTCCATTGGATTATGCAACCTGAATTTGCTCTTCAAAAAGTGGTTTCGTGCGTGATGATTGGTTCGCTAATCGAGCAATAAACGATGAACTGATTCCCCAGAAGAATCCTTCGGGAGTAGGGAGATATGTGATCGTCAAAGAGTTTGATGTAATAGAAATGAAGCAGTGGCGTTTCTGAATCGATATCGAGTTGAAAAGCCAATCCTGGCGACCAAGCGTTGATCGCCACAATGTATGGACGGCTCAGGGAAACCACTTGGCTGTCCAATTGAACGATATCTGGTAAAAGATGGGCTCGTTTTTGGAAAGAAAATTCTTGCCGGGAATCGCGATGAGGCTGACAAATGCGACGAAATAGCATGGCATAATTTCAATTGTCTGAAGTCGGATCTCTACGTCTCCATCTCCCCAAAGATCCACCACAGCTGTTCCGTGAGGGTCGTAAGGGTCATCAGTTCTGTTCCGTATAGATTGTTTTCAGGATTGCATCGCCTACAAAAACTTGTAGATTGATTCATTCAACATGAGTTCCATTTCGCCAGTTTCCTCTAAATAGTAGATGACGACTGCATGCACTCGGCCAGTAGCATTGCGCTGAAATCTAATCTAAGTTTCCAGTTTCCTTCGAACCTTCCAGACACAATCGAGGTGAAGACACGGCGTGGAGTATGTTCCGTAAGTCGACTTCGCAGTGCCCGGTGTGTAAATAGTTGTGTCCGTGTCGTCCGTTACAACTCCGAGTGCAGCAGTCCATTGATAGCAGTCGCAACCTGTTTATTAATTTTTTAAAAATGAAAAGTTTTCGGAAAATTAAAATTGATAAACTTGCTTGTCACTGTGAAGACGAACTGCGGCCCGCCGCTTGCTTCGACGGGATCGGTTTCGAAGCGGATCTCCACCGTCCTAAGCGCAGTGGCTACATCCCCTCTGGAAGACGTTCTCTACGAACTGCAAGACGAACTGAGAGAGCAAATTTCCATCAATGCGTATTTCGAAGAGATCGCCCGGTGCTACGCCGCTTTCGATGTAATCGACGATCAACGAGTAGTGCGGATCAACAGAAATATTCCAAGAGCAATTCTTAAGCGCAGCAAATGATCCCGGCAAGCTTGTCCTACTTGGTATGGAAGATATGGATAGCGCGGATCGCCTGCGGATAATGGGCGATAATCCCGTTGTCCGAGTTCCCAGGTGTAGGAGTCGCCGTCAAACAGTTGGTACGCACATTGAGAACTATCTTAATAGTTTTTTAGGCTTGCAGTAAAAAAGAGAAAATCACAACGGACTTTGCGGTTCGTACGCGAAAATGCGTATGAACACCACTGCATCGACAAATAGTGGAAGCGAGTCGAATGCAATTTCCAGTGGGAACGCGGAAAGATCGTGATTTTCAAAGTAGATGCGATCGCGCTTATTCGCTTGCCTGATTACGAGTTTTCTTCGAGCAATAATACTTACTCAGTGTCATAGACATGCGTCCCATTAAAGGTGATGTTGAGACTAAAAGTTCGATCACTACCAACCGCAGTCACTTCGACATCCAGTCGGAACGCTATACCGCGTCGCGCGCGAAACAACCACGAACAAGTGTGAGAAGTTTTTGCATTAAAATGGGACATAGCATTTTGGCTGAATAAGATTATTTTCATTTTGCTGTATCATAGAAGCCAGAGACTGAAATATAACCATTTTGGTTGGAGCCCAGAAATGCAACCCGAACGGTTAAAATAGGTTTTCTTTGGTTTGTTTAGAAAATCAAGTCTTTCTTTAAAAAAACGCACAGTCGATCATGAAAGCGTTGTGTGACTTGGGCTGATATAATGAAATCCTGAAAAGGTTCGAGAAACTGCTCCGCTGCCGAAACTTCGAAACAGTCTGGTTGGATATCTGAATCGTCTTCTTGCCTCTCTAGGGATGCTTTTAGGCTTTTGGCACACCCGAGAATCCCAACTCTTGTTCTTTTTATAGATAAAGGTAAGTACATTAGCGATATAGCTTGAAAAACGGCGTCCAGATTTGTTTCAGTTTTTTTCTACCAAATTGCATACATCAACTCTTATGCAGCCTGGCCTTAATTTCAGCTAAATGCCTACCATATCCGTGTATGAGGAAGTGAGACGATCCGTAGTCGCTGTTTTCTTTGTCAATTTCAATGGACATCACAGTGTTAACGCAGTGGGCAACATCTTCTTGAGTTCTTGTGGGATGGAGCATCCATTTGAAACCTATCAAGCTGTTAGACAATTTGCGATTCTTAACAGAAGAAGAAACCAAACCTCCCGTCTAATTTTTGGAAGCAAAACACGTAAATCTCCATATCACCTTCAACGTAACTAAGGTCCATATACGTGTAATTAGACTTTAAAATGCGATAGCGAAAAAGAAACGTAGGCCAACCACAATTGAGTTATCACACTTGCTGAAGTCGGAAGTGGCCCTCGGATACTCTGGTGTTACGAGATGCAGAATTGGTTCGGACATGATAATCGCTTCATCGCTGCACACGATCTTCGACGCCTCAGTAGCGCCGAAGAGAAAGACGAACGACAAATACCAAGGCATTGTTACGCAGTCTTTCAAAAAGCAAGAAGGGAAACGCTCAATGTCAGAATCGCCGATTTACTGCGACGCAGACAAAGCATCTTTACACTGCTAATATAGAGATTAACTGAGGCCGGTCGTGGCATAAGCCCCGCGTGATGTTTGAAAGATTTAGTTCGCGGATATTGTGATGTCAAAGTGTAACATAATCAGTAGGAAAACGTAACAATTGACTAGATGGGCACAAAAATAGGTTCGCTGGTGCAATCGCTGGCACTTTGAGCTTGGTAGTAGATGAGCATTTCATCGGTGTCCATGAAATCATTCACAAGGCTGAAAGTCGTAATCGCTCCCTTCGGACCGCAAAAGTCTCTCAACTCATCGCCCAAATTGTCTTTGGAAATTCTAAAGCGCTGATTTATGCGTTTCTGAGTACATACCTAACGTCGTGGACCCAGCTGCCGGCGCGAGCACGGATCAAAACAGTGG
The DNA here is from genome assembly GCA_034700245.1 of Poikilolaimus oxycercus. Taxonomy (NCBI): domain Eukaryota; kingdom Metazoa; phylum Nematoda; class Chromadorea; order Rhabditida; family Rhabditidae; genus Poikilolaimus; species Poikilolaimus oxycercus. The sequence goes on along the minus strand of JAQIXL010002531.1, from coordinate 7,154 downwards.
TATCAGTCCAATGCGCGTAGAGAATGCGAAACGTGATGGCGACTCGGGTTTCGAGCTGGACGAAACGTCTCGCCATGTAGTGGTCGGTGGGCTGCGTCGACCATTGACCCTCGTCGCCTATGGTCAAACGAATTGTAACAAGATCTAAAACGGTGACAAATTCACGCCTGCTAGCACTCCGACCACGAGAAATGACTGCAAATTGCACGTCCGTAGTTGCAGTAATAGCAACAAAATAGGCATTTGCATAGTAAAAGCGTTGCGACGGCTTCTCATTAAATGGTTGACAGCTTTAACTGATTAAAGCAAATTAGTGGTCACCGGTATTCAGCGTTAATCATCACAAACGAGTTCTCAGCAAAACGTTGAGGATCCTGAAGTACAAAGTGGCACGGTTCTAAGTACGTTGAAGTATTTGACTAAAAGAATGATCGACGAAAGCAAAACGGCATACGGGCAATGCATAGAAAATGAATCCAACGAGCGGCGTGCATATATCCGCAAATTGCGCAAATTGCGCAAAAATCCGCCTTTCGCCGCGTTTCAGAGTGATCAGAGCGTGACCGTCGACGCGGTAAACCAAGTGCTCAGTGACACGATCGAGGGCTAAAGTGGGCCCTTGCAAAAAGGGTGAACGAAGACTACGCACTGCCGATATCAACTAAAACGTAGCCGGAACAGAACTCAACTGCATCTGTCTCACGCGTTCGAATCACAGACAAGGTCTCGATCGTTAGAGCAACTGTGGATGGCAGATCTGAGAAACTATTTTTGTCGTCTGAATACAGTAACAAGAAGCGCCAAACCTTCCAAGATCGCGCACGGTTGTGTCGAGTGAGCCCTCAATGAGCTGCGCATACTCGGAAAATCCTTGAGCGCTAACAAAAACTGCTTCATCTTCGGTGAGATTCAAATGAAATGTGTGAACGATGAGTAGCTCCCTTTCCAATAGAATTATTTGCTGCCTGGTGCTATTATCACTCAACCAATAGTCGACCACCGAAATTGAACTGGGGCCATCCAACCAAGTTCCGCTGTCATCTGTAACAGAAATTAAAATCAAAATTTTCTCTTTAATGGAGAATGTGACTCACTAACTGTAATAGCGGAGAAAACCGGCCATGTGTTGCTGTAGGCAAATCCATCGATAAGGCTAGCATTTGATGCTCGCAATTCCAGTCGAATTTCATTTGCGACAAAAAGCGCTGACTTGCTCACGATGTCAAAGGGGCAGGAGTTCGTGCAACTAGAGGAATTTGGACCCGAAAATCTAATGAAGGAATTATGCAAAAAAATGTTTAAAAAAGAACATGATCTCCTCGAAATGCGGGCTGACCGAGATTGTCAAGACATCACCTGGAAGCAGATTGTACTGAACTGGTGCAGTAATAAGTTCCGGAACCGACTGATTCAACTGAAACTCTGAATCAGAAAAGTCGTTCATTGTTCAACTGTTATTCGGAGTACTGTATTGGGAAAAATGACTGGGTCTTCGTAGGGATGAGTATCAGCATCAGACATAGCATGACCTATTTGACCGTGAATTTCCTTGATCGTATCGAAGACCACTAATAAGTACAGCAGATTTTTGCAGTCATTAGCATCTCACGTACAGACGGCATCGATTAGGAAGGAAACGCCGCCGAGTTCGCCCTCCTCGTCTGTTTCAAGTTGAATCTCCAGCCATTCTTTACTCTCAAGAAACAACGTCAATTTCCGATGAACTCTATAAAAGTCGTGAGAAGAGTAAAATCCAGTTCACCTGATGGGCGCCTGTGTGCCAGTGGAAATTGTCAGTCGGTCGCCGGCCTCCATCTGTACGCTCAAGATCCGCAAGGCGAGGCGACCATTCGGCCAACTGGTGCGCATTCGCCCAGTGCAATTCTGAAATCAGGCATCTTGTCGAAAGCCGTCGGACGGTTTAAACCTGATTGGGCATAATTCGAATGGGTTTCAAAGTTCCAGCGGGAACTAGCGGTGTAGCCACATAGCCATGGCTAATGGTCAAAGATAGCTCTCCGGAAGGCAATGTATAGTTACAAACTTTCTTTTCTTAAAAAGTTAAAAAATTGTACCAGCATTAGTAACTTCATTAAAGCGTTACCGTTCTTTACGTAAACGCTGACAAAAATGGCCACGGTGGCCGCGACATGCTCCGCGACTATCACCAATGCTTCGGTCGAGAAATCCGACTCGAGGCGTAAGAAGGCATTCGGGATTTCCATCCAATTTCTGCAAGAACATTCCCTTCTCAACAATTTGTCATGATGTACAGTTCTTTCAAAATCGTGTCATTGCCCTTCGATATGATAATGCGAGCCAAGGTTGTGAGTTCTCCATCGACTGCCATGCTGACTTTCACATGTTCTCCGGTTGCCGCAAGAAGCGACCACTCACAAGAACTAGAGATTGAAGCATTTCTGAAGGTTTCGGCAATAAAAATTTCTCATAGGCAAACAGTGAGCGCACCGGCCAAGAAATCCTAAAAGGCGTCTTTGAACACCGTTTTCTCGATCGAAAACAATTTCGCCTGCATTCAGACACGAACCGTCTTTAGAAGCGTCTAAAGGAGTATTCTTGCCTCATGTTGTGAAAACGTACCGTGGGTGAGTACTTCAATGTCCCAAGCTGTCCAAACCCTTGACGGAATCTCCCCTGGATCAACACTAAACTCCAATTCAAGAACATCACAGTTGAAGAGATGTAACGCTTTTTGAGCATCACCCAATTCTCTAAAAAAATGGCTATGCGTGATTGAAAAATGACAAACATAAGGCCAGTGATGTTCAATTCGGAATGACGACTGCACGTGTAGACTGCCGGAAACAGAGATTGCGCTTCCACAAGCCCCAGAACAATGTGCAACAAAGGTGTCGAACGCTGAAACGGACGGATAGTTAAAGGCTCCCTAGGCGACCTCCAGTCGAATAGAGCACCGTGCCAGATCCACGTGTCCGACGTGGTTAGGAAAGTCCAAACTTCGTATGCGAATTATCTCGTCTTCGTTATTGTTTGAGATAATATGCGAAGCGACCGGGCATGAAAGGAATTTTGTGCTCCTAGCGTTGATTAAGGTGAATACTACGAGGCTCAACCAGACAACAAGGGACCACTTCGGCATTGAGATTGTTTAAACTAGTGACAGTCCGCAACGATTTGGATCGCAAAGTATCAATCGTTGAGGTTTATTGACACGAGAAACAGGGATCTAAAAGCAGCTTACATGGTCCGAGACGGAAAAGACGTATCAGTTCTGTCTGTCTTAACGGGGCGCAGGCTTACAAGCCGTGAGGGGGGAAGGGTGAAGAAAGCAGAGACATTATAACGGGGACCAGTATGCAGCATCGCTGGTTTTTTTTTCGTTGTATGCGGACATTTGCTCAAAATGTCCGATTCATTAAGACCTAAAGTACCCCCGTTCTTTTTACTTGTCAGTTTCCAGATTCATGAAATATATGCCTTGACAAAGTGTAGTAACCACACCGACGAAATAAAGTTTAATTTTTAGGGCAAGGAATAATTAGGCAAGAGGCGTGCCCGATGCACATAATTTCGCGCCAAAATTGGCCTAGAAGAGGATCCGTGTGTGATCATTGCTCCCATCTTCGTGCCCTGGCTGCAAGATCTCGCTCGTTTTGAGAGCACAAAATGTCGATTCGGGATGTTGACGGCGAATTCTTGGAGGAGCTTTTCCCTCTTCTCGACGATTTTTCGGTGCTTCGACTTTCGATGACTTGCCGATTATTTCATTCACTTCTACGCTGGCGAGTTCTACAAATTGACCAAGCTCCTTTAATACTTTCACACGCTTGCCAGGCTCAGTACGTGACTATTCGCTGCCCGAAATGGGGCTATCAAATGGGTTCCATTCGACTTTCTTCGTCCACTCAAGTTAATGATCGTCATTCCGTCTTCACAATCAAGGACCCGCACAGAATTGAAAGGCGTTTGCAGCGAGCTTTCATCACAATTCTAACCCTTGCTGCACTGGCTCTAGCAGTCTTTCTGCTTTACCGAATTTTCTCTGTTCCATACCCAGACCCCACTTACGTCGATGCAATTTGCACTTTTGGAAATATCACATGGACAGTCAAGAATAAGCTGCCGTACACCGAGGAGCAACGCCAAGAACTGGAAAAAGCGAGCGGAAGCGCATTAACAAGGTTTTTCATGTTCGTTGGCAGCGTCGTCTTCTGTTTTATAATTTGTTGTTGTTGTTGTTTTTGTCACTGTGACAAACCGAACACGCCAGAGGAAGAGTTCCCCGGCTGCATAAGTCATCCTGATGTGCCGCTGCATCTCGACCACAAAAAGGGAAGGTCAGACTCGAATTTTCATATCGTTTATGACAACAAGAACATTTCAGGAACTGCTATTTCCTATTTTCATCAACCGATGCCTCTCAGCGACAAATGCAGATTCAATCCCTTCTCGATCGCGCGCTTGGGATGGTCACTCGAGATACGCTTCACCTTGATATTGATTGTGAGTTTCTTTCCGAGAAACTCGAGTATTCTACTCCCTGATTTTTTTCAATCTCTAGAAAAGCAAGTAAAGCCCCCAAGCCGAACACTCGAAACCTAGTCCAACCGTATTCAGGGAACACGCCGATCCGGCTAAACGGGCGTTCGCTTCGAGAGGCGGAACTGGATTTACGCGACTGGGATTTGGCCAGCAACAAGGAGGCCTTGAATAGGGTGCAAAACATTTTTGCCCGTTCTTTGGTGATGAATCTCAATGTTCGCACTGCAAGCTCCGCTGATCGGTCCCAACTCACACATAGTCACCCGGCATTCAGCGCGGCAGAAAATCTCAGAATCATTCCTGACTCCTAGCTTGCTTCTTCCTTTTATTCTAATTGTAAGCTTCAGTATTTGGGAAGTTTGTAATTGTCTCGACCAAGTTATTGTGTCACAACCACGCAGACCAACTGACTAATAAAGTTGCAAATATTGTGTTTGTTATGTGCAAGGCATAATTTGACGAGCGGCTTGCGGCGTAGAATTTTGCGCTGAAGACTGATCCAGCGGCGAACCACTGAATTTATCTACTGGAATATCTCGCTTCGAGATGTTGTCGAAGAATCCCCCGAGGCCTTCTCCCTCTTCTCGACGATTTGTCGGCGCTTCGACGATGACTCACAAAAAGGGTTCTAAGGGTTCTTTTCTTTCTCGAAGTCATCAAATTGGCTTCTTTTTCCATTGCAGCGAACCGCCGTCGTGCATACCTTAACATACAATAGATCTGCTAAATCGCCGATTTTAAAAATAACGCAAAAAACTTGAAAAAACCCTTACAATCAATATCAAGGTGAACACTGCCACGAGTGACCACGCCAAGCACGCGATCAAGAAGGAAATCGATCTCTTTTTGTCGCTTCGATGCGGCGGCCGATGAAAATTTGAAATAGCAGTTCCTGAATTGTTTGTAATTTACAATATAATAAAAAAAATTTGTGCCATGTATTAAATTTCAAGTCTGACCTTCCTTTTTTGCCGTCAAAATGCAGCGGCACATCTGGATGACTTAAACAGCACGGAAATTCTCCTTCCGACGTGTTCGGCGTATCACAAAGGCAACAACAACAAATTATTACAATTAACCCACCGACGAAGGTACCGCCAAGAACTATTAAAAGCCTTGCGAATAAGATGCCGTCCCATTTTTTCTGCTCTTCAATTAGCTCCTCGGTGTGTGGCAGTTGATTCCTGCATATCCAAGTGATATTTCCAAAAATGCACTGAGCATCGACGACGGGCGGCGAATCTGGATAATGCGAAGAGGCGGAGAAAAACCGGTAATATAGAAAGACGACTAGCGCCACTGCCACAATTGCAAGGAGAGTGATGAAAGCTCGTTGCAAACGCCTTTCGGTTCTGTGCGGGTCCGAAATTGTAAAAATAGAGTGGCGTCCATTAACTTGAGTTGACGAAGAAAGTCGAATGGATCCCATTTGATAGCCCCACTTCGGGCAGCGAATTGTCACATGCTGAGCCCGACAAGAATGTGACATCATCAAATGAGTTTGATCGATTTTGTCAACAAACCGATGCAAACGATAATGCAAAGCTTTGCAAGTTATTGAGAGTCGAAGCGTCGTCAAATCGTCAAGAAGAGGGACGAGACTGTAGAAAAATTCCGTGGGAACGTCTAGAAGCGACATGCTTTTCTCTCCGTCACAGAAGCAAGATAATTTCTCCTCGCTAAGGAACAAATGACGAAATCGGACGTGCTAACTTTAGCACAAAATTCGTATGTTTTAGCAGCCATTAACACTGCCGATGAAGCGCGCAAAATCAATGACACGACGCCTTGAATTCGTTTCGTTCTCAATTCGTGTTCTCTCCAACCCTCAATGCTTTCTAATTCCCGTAATCGCAAGCTTCATGAAAATCGAGAATTGAATTCTTCACTGAAAAGTTTGCCCAATGAGATTCTCTTGCAAGTCTTTCGCCACAGTTCTATCAACGACGTGCTTTGTTGTCAGCGCCTCTCCAAGTTCTTTTTCTACTTTCTTCGTCGGAACTTCGATGCAATTCAACCAGAGAAGATCGAAGACGCGGACATATCTCTTGAGATATTCGATTCGTCAACTGGGAAAAGCGACACTATCCGATTTAAGGCCGCCCACCGTCATGATAATTTGAATTCTCGCTTCTGGTTATTGAGCCTAGATCAAGCACAATCAGACATCGATGCGGTCAAAAAGAAGTTGGACTGTGCCCAAGAATTGCAATTTGTCCGCGACAAGGCTTCCCAAGCAGAATGGGAGGTTATTCCACTTCAAAGAAGCAAACCTGCGGAAGCTCTTCAGGCCGTCGCCAAATTCATCGCAAAACACTATCAAATCGTAGGCGTCAGTTTCAGTGCCTGCGACGACTCGAAGACCGGCCTCGTTAACGTTCTCCCACTCCTTCCAAGTCTGACTTCCGTTCAAGTTTCCGACTCCGTCTTCAACGCGCAGAATCTGGTCGACATTTTAGACTCAAGTGAAGAAAGTGGAATTTAATCAAACTTGGGGTTGGCTCACCTACTTCCGTGAGAGCCCCGATTGGGAATATCTCTTATCTTCCGTGAGATCTCGCCCTTGTAGATGAAGAGGACATCGCTGCTCGTGTAGGTGCGCGAGATGAACGACACCTTGCACGCTCTGC